>CAUYRH010010589.1:0-18266 GCA_963574655.1 Perodicticus potto
GAAGGGACTGTATTCATTCGTTTCCTGGCCAAGGAACCAATACACCTATATATACCCTGAGGCTAAAGGCCTAAAGGAGGAGACGGGGAAAGACCGGGAGAGGAACGGAGAGAGCTTCTCTCTCCCCACCTGAATTCTCTCCCTCTACCAGGAGCTTTAGTGTTTTCTGTATTCCTTTCTGTAAATCAATTCTGTCTTACCACTGAGGGGTGGTGGTGGGGGGGAGAAATAATGTAATGAAGAATAATAAAATACATTTATTTGAAAAAAAAAAAAAAGAAGCCACCGCCCCCTCCATCTACTAGCTGCATTTATGACATCTCATATCTGTGGCCTCTTTCTCCTCCCATACCAGGCCCCTCAGGCAGATCATCCTTGTCGTTCAGATTTCTCCACATCCCTTCCACGCTGTTGCCAACAGACTCTCTGCACAGTTCTCATACATCTCCCTTTACCATTCAAAAAAAGTCCTTATAGTATAGGTAGAAAATTTAAAGTTCTTAGCAAAGAGCTCAAGACCTTGCTGGTCCAGCCCTGTTCTCTGCCTTCTCAATCTTCTACCACACTTCAGAGCACGCTTCCCTCTTGCCATTGCTCGTGCTTATAGTTCACTAAGGCTCTGTCTTTTTTAATTCTCATCCCCACTTTCACTTTTGTATTTTTATTCAGCTGTGCTTTACTCATGCCATTCCCTGAGCCCAAAATGAATTCCCCTTTCGTCTTCTCCATAATATTGTACCTACCGCTCAAGGGTCAGCTCAGTCGCTAGTGCCTCTAAGATCACCCTGTACTCCTGTACTACTGCCTGTACCCCTAAGACAGTATTTATGGGGCTCTGCTCATCATCACAGTTAGCCGTTTACTCACTGAACTGCCCTGCTAGGGGGAAAACTGTTTCGGAGCAAGGACTGAGTTTTGGTAATCATCATATGCCCACACTATTTATCTCTGCACATGCACATTATGTAAGCAAGCCTTAGTAAATATTAAGTGGAAAATGTTCTTTCAATCTTCATTGCTTTTATGTTATGACATCTGGTTCCAAATATAAGATATGCTTTTTAAAAAAAAAAATAGTGATAAGTAATTATACATAGTTTTAACTTGTCTCAAATAGACTTTCTCCAAGCTTGTGACTATAAAGCTCACGGAGATTGATAACCAACTATCCACTAACAAAAATTATATGTGTGAACAACAATACATCCATCTGTTATCCTTTCAAATGTAACAAGGACCCATATTTCTTCTTTACAGGTCATTTTAAGGTCAAACATTCCCAGTAAAAGCAACTCTTACACCATGCTTTTGATCATAAATAGAATGTAATATAAACATAATCAACTACTAAAAAAAAGAAAATATACAGCCAACTTTCTTGAAGAGCTGACTATAATCTTTATGGAATCACTCAAATAGAAAAACTACCAAAAATGCAAATTTTTCCAAAATTAGTGGGTACTTTCAAGTAGGTTCATATTCAAACACAGATAATACAAAGAAATACAGACTTCTTTACTGAATATCCTCCTTTGGACCTTCAAAATCATTCTCTGCCCTTGTTTGCTGCACTCTGCTCTGAGAGGCTGACCTGTACAGTCTGCACCAATGGGGCTCCCTTGCCTTCTGGCCTCTGGGTTTAGCCAATAGGAGGCAAGGAGAGGTCAGAGGAGAACAAAGTTGGGACAGTTATCTCCTTGGGTTCCTCCCTACCAGGCCACAGCAGGGATTGCCTTCTGCTGAAGTTGGACAGTCCTTTCCTCATATCGTTAGCTTTTGCTGGTTTCCAGTAAATCTAAGTTTTTCCCTTTTCTCCTACATACTTAGGACAGTGATAGCTTCCACTGTTGCTAGCCCAGAAAAGTTTCACATCCCTTTTGGATTTTCCTTAACTATGCCACACCTTAGTAAACAGTCATTGCCATTCATTAAAAAAAGGAAATTGGAGGGCAGTGCCTGTGGCTCAAGGAGTAGGGCACCGGCCCCATATACCAGGCATGGTGGCTCCAAGCCCAGCCCCGGCCAAAATAGCAAAAAAAAAAAAAAAAAAAGGAAATTGGCAACAAGGTTTACGACAAGGCAAATGTCAATGATTAAAAGTAATATACTTATATACCCAAGAGGGAAAACATGATATTGTCAATTAAGAGAAATGAAGAGATATATAGCAAATAAAAATAAAAATGAGAGAAAAGAAAAATTTAGGCAGGTAAGTTTTTAAAATTGGTGTCATGATAAATTCCTGAACACAAATTACATGGCTATTCTTAGTTTTTGATGTGATTTGTTTTAACTACTTTTTTAAAAAACTAGGTAGCTTCAATGAACAGAAGTTAAAGTAAGTAGACTGGAATTGCGAAGAAAATTTTCTTTAGTCTACATATGAAACGACATTGTCTACACTTTCATAAAGCCCTACGACTGTTCCCCTGCTGGGACCCAAGGTATTACCTAAACTTGCATTTCTACTGTCTTTCATGTTCCATGCTTTCTGTCGCCTCCACGTACGAACACAGCAGTGAGCAGCCCCTAAGATGGTCCCCAGTAATTCCTGGTCCCTGGTATGTATGTCCTTGTGTAATCCTTCCCTTTGACTATGAACTGGACTGGATGACTTGCTTCTGACTAATCGAACATGGCTGAAGTAGTCATTCTGCAGTCATAAAAAGACAATGGCTTCCACCTTGGGTACTGTCTTCCTCTTTCACTCCCTGGTCTAAATGAAACCAGCTGCCTGTGGTGCGGCTGCCTTATGAAGAAGGCTCAGTGGCAAAGAACTGAAGGAGGTCTCAGCCAACAGTGAGGAATTAAGGCCCTGAGTCCAACATCCTACAAAGAACTAAATTCTATCAACCACATGAGTAAGGCTTGGAAGGTCCTCCCCAGGTTCAGCCTTCAGGTGAGCCTTCAGCCACAGCCAATCCCTGACTGTAACCTCACAAGAGATCTGGAGCCAGAGGCACCAAGGCAAGTTGTGCCAAGTCTATCAAAATGGTGAGATAAATGTTTGTTATTGTAAGCTGCTACCTATTAGGGTAATTTGTTAGGCAGTAATAGATAACTAATATATATACTGATCTAGACACTTCATCCATTTTTTAAAAATTGATATTCCTACTGAAATACAATATGCAAAACTAATAGAAGAGCAAGCACCAAGGGAAAAGAATATTTAAATTTTTAAAACATCAAAACATGTGGCCTTTCGTTGGTGGAAGGGAAGCTGGCAATGTTAAGGTGCAAGAAATACAAAGAAATCTAGCTGAAATTAGGAATTGTTGAATGACTAGATGCCCCGAAGGAAGCAACAAGAAATGAGAGGTGACAACTAGTTAACAAAGAAAAACTAGGCTAAGGTTTTAAAAGGCTCAACTGAGAAATTAAAGCATAAAGGTCTCAAATAGAGAAAACTGTCTTAGAAAAAATGTATTTTTTAAAAGATTTTAAAAAATGTTTTCTCTAGTTCTACTTTTTCCATTATAAAGCAAATGGGAATAGGGTTAACCAATACTAGAATTTTATGAACATCTGTGTTGGGCTAAGGAAGGGAAAGAGCTAATGAAAAGAATACTAAAAGAAATTGCATTAGCTCTTGATGATCATTTGTTATAACCGTTTAAAACAATTTTCAATATATAGAAATTATAATCAAAACCATAATTGTTATATTTATAACTATTAAAAGTAGATTCTCTCAGAAGTTACTGATTCGAAGGCTTACTGATTTGAAAGTAATGAAAGGGGTATCACCAAAAAACTAATTAAAAAAATATATATCTTAGAACTATTACATGGGTATTCAAGTGACTAGAAGGTCAATATTCTGGGCTTATCGAAGAATCAGTGTCAACCTATAAGAACGCAATGTTCCAAGTGGTACAGGATTCAGTCTGGGGCATAATGAGATTGACAATGACCAATTGGCAGAATGTGCTCTTTACAATTAGACAGTGGTATCAAAGTAGGACCACAGTGGGAAAAATACTTATTTAGAGAGACACTGTTATTATTAGAACTGGTAGGGAAATGCAAAAATAAATTAAGTACAGTAACCTTGTATGAGGTCAGGTTAGTAAATCATGCAGTCAGAATCAACCTAATGTCCCTTAGAAGGTTCATGAAAACAAAGATTGTAACATCTCAGGGACTCCAGCTCAGCAGTCCTTCCTCTAGCACTAGAACAGGTCTTTATTTTTCTCCTGTGAACCAAGTGAACAAGTTGGATCATCTTGTACAAGATCATGTACCCTTTAACAGCACAATCACATCCAACATGGCAAGCCTACAACGTGGCCGCTGAGAGCACCAAGGAACAGCAAGTTCACAGGTCCCAGCTCAGCTGGCTCCAAAGAACTAAATTCTGTCAACCAGAATAGCACAGGGAATCGCTCACCTCACGAAAAACATTCATTCTTACTGTTTCTCTCGCTTCCTTATCAAAATTTTATCAATTTTTTTTCAAGTTTAACAGGTAGATTTAAAAGTAAAGGGAGAGAAAAGGAGAACATGCCTAGAATTAAAATTAATATGCCATATGAGTTAATTAAATTATTTGATTATTTCACAGCTATCTGGCTAAGATCAAGTGTAAAAACTATTTTGAAAGATATTGTGACAAGAAAAAACATAACTAGAATGTTTCTTTTGGTTAGCTTCTGTCATTCAAAGAGAAATTTAATCCCAAAACACAAAACTGCAAATTTAGAAAACATAACTAAGGGACGTAACTTAACCTAACCAATCCCTTCCCTTCCTCCTCTCCCACCTACTCATGAAGACAAGGAGGAAGAACTTCATGACAGTCCACTTCTGTTTAATGAATAGTACATGTATTTTCTCTTATGAATTTCTTAACATTTTCTTTAGCTTACTATACTATAATAATACAGTATATAATACATATAAAATATGTGTTAATCAACTGCTTGTGTTATTGGTAAGGCTTCTGGTCAACAGTGGGCTATTAGTTCAGTTTTGAGAAAGTCAAACTCAAAAATTATATGTGGCATTTTTACTACCTGTAGGGTCAGAACTCGCTATGCTCCACATTGTTCAAGGGTTAACTTGTACATCTATCCATTTTGTGCAAGAAAATCATCTGGCTGATAAACTGTTTTAGGGGATGATGTTTCCATCCATTTCAACTTCTGGAGCACTGAGTTACCACCTCCTTTGCTCTAAGTGGCATGTATTTCAGAACTTCTTTTCTCCACAGAATATGCTGCCCTAAATCTCAACTGATTTTTATTTTTGTCTACCAACACCAAGTGTTGAATTATTAGGTTTTACTTTGCAGCTATTTGAAAATAAATATAATTTGAAAAGAAAGATGAAATCAAACATCTGAAAGCACTAATTTTAATTAGTCTTAGTTTTTTGAAAGTAAGAGGGCTCAGTTAAAAAGTTAATCACTAGAGGTCCTTGGTTTCCTAGACTCACCACAAGGCCCCCATAAGGCTTTCTTACTAGTATAGGTTACCTAGAACTACAGCAAAGGGATGTCCTAATACAAACAAGCAATAATTACATTTTGAATAAAGAAAAACAGAACAAAAACATTATAAAAAATCTTCCATGATTAATTTCTTTGATTTGTCAGTTTGTGGATAGGAAAGTCTGAGCATGTATTGTTCTATGAATAGAGTTCTGAACTAGAATTGGAAGACCTGATTCTATTTATGATACTCCCTTCATAACAAAAGAGTATTTAGTTAAGTTGTTATTTTTTTTCAAAATGAAAATTTTTATTCCATAAATCCAATTTACCAAATGAATCCTCTCAAAATAGATTTAACAATAACAGATAAATGTAAAAATCCCAAGTCATAAAATTAAGAACTGGGAGAAAGATAAACCAAAGCATTATCTACCGTTTTAAAGATCGGAATGAGCAAACATTTCATCCAAGATTTCTGGTTTCTGATTTGACTGTTCCCCTAGATATCAGCTGCCTCTGGACACAAATCTGCCAGATGGAGTCACAGGCAAAATCCTTGATAACTACAGAATAACCAAAATGACAATCACCAAGACAGAAATACCTAGAAGAAAATAAGCCAAGGCCAATTACAGCACCTTGGATTTAAATAACCACATACTCATAGAAGGAACTGTTAATCTAACAAAGAACATAGTTTGTACAAGATTTTTTTCTACATATTCTCTTGTAAATCTGTAGGAGGGAAAAAACTAACAGCCCTGGCAATAAGGCCTCAGCAATCAGACTTGGGATAAATGAATTTAAAAGATTATTAGCCAACAGAAAAAATCCTGTTCTTCTAAACCAATTCTTATTAACTCTCCTGTAAAATCATAAGCTTATAGAAAATCACTATACTTTTGTTTCAAGATAAATTCGGTTTTTTCCTTTTTCTTCAGATAACCAAATCTATGAATGAGTATACTTGCCCCCAAATGCACAACATAAATACCAAACCAATGACCAGAAGTTACGTAACCAGCATTGGACGGGACCAGCTTCAAGCCCAGTGAATCCTCTGAGCAGATTCATCACCTCTCCCAGTGCCTGCCAAGGCAGTGCAGCCTGCATTTTTTGCTCCACAGTGGGCATTTGTCCTCTGCCACAGACTGGACTCCCTCCCAGAGGGGCTGCTCTTTGGCTAGGAGAGTGCCCTCCCTGAGAGCAGGGAAGCTCACACTGGTGCCTCCCTGAGAGCAGGGGAGCTCACACCAGGGATGCTGGAGGCTGGAGGGTGCCAAGGTGCTGAAGTGCCAAGCTGGAAAGTTGCCTAAGTGGTTCCTTTTTTAGCTTGATTGTTCATTTAAGTTCTTTAAGCCTCAGTTTCCTCTGCAACCTTACGCAGATGTTGGCAAAGATCAGACAGTGTAAAAAGATATGAAATATCTCCTTCCTACAATAATTTTATAGGAAAGACCTTCAAACAGAACAAAGAATGGAGAGGAACAGCGTAGGTACTAAATTTCATGTTAAAACCCCCATTCTATAGAACAGTGGTCTTTGAGTTTTAGGATAAGTCAGAATTGCCTGCAGGGCAACTTTTTTTCCGTGCCTACAAGAGACTCAATTTATTTTTCTCTTAGAGGTCTTCTTATGCATAGAAGTCCTCCGTCCCCAGCCAGTAGACCTGGACTTTCTAACAAGTTCCCTGGCGATCCTGATGCTGGTACAGCTGGTCCAAGGACTGCATTTTGAAAACACCAGACGGTATGCCACCTCTACTATCCCACTCTTCACCTCTAGAAGCCATGACATGCCACATTCTAAGTATGAGGTCCACAAGGGCGGGGTTGCAGTAGGTGACCCACAATCAAATTCTCCTTCATCCACACAATAACCAGTTTCCTCTTCTAGTTTTCTTCAAGTTCACTAGAAAACATTGATTTTTTTAATACCCCAGGGATCTTTTCATTATAAAGTGAACGATGGATCCTTTCATTAGCCGTCAGGCCTGTAAACCCTAAGTGCTGAGTTGTTTTGTTCGTTAATAAAGCCAGCTGGCTTTTGGTAACCTGTCTCTCTCTCATGCATTCCTGCAAATTCAAAAGCTTACAAAAATCTGTACAGGGTACCTGTATTTCCTTTTCTGAATAAGTAATGTCAAGTGTGTGGTACTGAAATGCCAAGGCATTTTGCAAATACAGGTAGCTTTCCCATTATTTTGCTTAGGGACACACTATAATAAATTTAATTGCGCTTAATCACATATTTTTCCTAATATAAAAAATAGACATTCTAATAAGAACTAGAGAAATAAACAAGCATAACAAAGCAGTCAATCAAGACTAATTATAATCCCCCAGCCCCAAAATAGCTATTGTAATATTTTTGGTGTATTTTCTTCCAGTCTTTTTCAATGCATATGAAGATTATACTAAGTACTATTCTACATTCATTTTCTCTTGCTAACAAATTATAAGAATCAAATATTCTTTATAGTTTACTTACCAGCCTCATAATACGTTGTTATATGGACAAGCCATAATTTAACACTCACATAGTCTAGAGCAACATCACAAAACCTACAGAAGAGTTGAGCTGTAGCCTTGGTCCATTTAGAAAAATTATTTCCCTCATGCAGAACATCTGAAGAGGGTCTTTGCAACACTTTTTTTCAAATGAGAAGCTGCCTGACTCACTAATAATCATAGTAGAGTTCATTCCTCTGCTGATATAAACCATGGCTTATAAAAAGTTATTTCATTCATGACAATTTTTACATTCTCTTTAACTGGAGGCAAAGATGGAAACAGGCTCTGCTGATTGGATGGGTGGATGGACGGATGCATAGATGAAATTTTACAAAGATAAATATGGTATAGATATAAATATATACCAATAGCATATATATGTATTTTACAATATTATGTAGACAGATTATTATATATCCATCTATAATTCAGAGTATATTATAATTTCCCTTTGACTTCTTCCATTGCAGTATAGACCCTGGAAAGGCAAGTGGTATGAAGTGATGCGTCTTATCCACCCCATTGCCCCCATGCCCACGCATGCACATACAAATACCTAGCACAGTGCCTGGTATATGGTGGATCGTTAAGAAATATTTACTGAATAAAAAATAATTGAATTAATAAAAAATGTCATCTTAAAAAATAATAGCCACCATTCATTAAATACCTACTATGTTGGTAGAGTTTATGTATACACTTGGTTAGGCTATGGTGACCAGTTGTTTGGTTGAACACCAGTATAGATGTTGCTATAAAGGTATGGTTGACATGTGATCAATATCACAATCAGATAGATGACTTTCAATAAAAGATATTACTCTCTGTAATGTGCTTGGGTCTTATCCAAGAACAAAGAGTTTTTCCAGGAATTCTTACACAAGACTGTAACAAAGAAATACTATTTGAATTTCTAGCCTGCTAGCCTGACCTACAGATTTTGGACTTACCGGTGCATATAATCACATAAACCAATTTGTTAAAATAAATCTCTTAATATATAAACACACATATATCCTATTAGTTCTGTTTTTCAGGGGAACCCTGACTAGCACAGTTACTATTCCATACCTAACCTTGGGCAATGAAGTTCATATCACTGTCTCTAGTCCTTACAACAATCTAACAAGGGAGGTATTACTACTCGCCCTTTTACAGATAAGTAAGTGAGGCTTAAGAGGTTAATTAACTTGTCCAAGGTTCCACATGGGAGTTCATAGGTAGCAGAGCTGAGTCCAAACTTGTTTGTCTGGTTCCAGAATCTACGCCGTTTCTCTCAGTTTTTCTCTTCTTTCAATGTAAGGGAAATGTAAGCCAAAGGCTCTCAACTCTCTAGCTTTGCAGGCTCTGCTATTCAGTTAGTTTTGAGAGATAAACATCTTAATGGGTGTATGTACGGGTTTGCATGGGAAGGAGAGTCCACAGCTAACAAAGCAGATGCAGCTAAGGTCACCCACACAGATGGAAAAACATCTTTTGCATCTGAGTCAATCTAAAAATGTTAGAAGGAAAATTAAATATATAGAAAAGTAAACTTAAAAACAAGACCATTTTTGAAAAAAGATCTGTCTCCTTCCAAAAGTCATTTTTAGGGCATGCTAAATCCAAATTCAGAAGAATCATAAAACATTTGCAAAAAAAAAAAAAAAATCACTGATATATTCAGTATCATCAAATTCTCTTGAGTGGGAACTATGTCCATTAATCCAGTCAACGGAGAACACTGGTCTTGTTCTGGCAATAACAACAAAAATGGAAAAGTAGAACAGGTGTCATAAACAACCACTGCTCACACAGGTTAAAACAGTAGCTTCCAAGCCCTCTTGTCAACCAGTTCTCTACAGTCTGCCGCATGTGAAGGAAAACGTTCTCTTCCTAACATCTCTGCACAGCTGCCTATGCACCTCTTCTCTTACATCTGTTTCTTACACTCAATTCTCTATGAAAGAGTTTTTCAACCTATTTTATCTCACGACACACTTGAACCTATAGTTAAACTTCCACGGTACACTTAAGCTTTGTTGATCAAAAAAAAAGATCAAAAAAGATACTTATTGGGCCTTGAACTTCTTTTGAAAATAATCTAATGATCTTTAAAAATTTTTGTGGCACACCTTAGATCCTCTCACGGCACAACCAGCTAAAAATCATTGTTCAAAGATAATATCAAGGAATGACCAAAGATTATTTTCAAATGTGAAACAAGAAGATTGGGTTGCTCTAGATGAAAATGAATCTTACTCTATTCTCTAGGGATACCATTCCCAATGACCATGTTTCTGTTATATAGACATAGCAGTGTTTCCCAAATGCCAGGGCTGTGGAATTATTGCAATAAGTTCTGAAAATACATATGCACCACTAAGCATTGTCATTACAGTTAATAAATTAAAACACACAAATACAAAGAAACATACATTCAGAGAAATGTTAATTTTTCAAATCAGTAGACACTATGAATGACCAAAGCCAAATATTACATTTCATGTATTTCTCTTTTAAAGATTCAGAATTAAGCCTACATATGTGCCATCCATCCTTGCTAAAAATCCTATGGAAATGAAGAAAATAATACAAAAATAAATATGAAAAGAAATATGACATTGAAAAATCAGGACAACCTCTTACCACTTACAAAAACTGACTCACGATAAAAGATTTAAGAGACAAACAATTAAAAACTCTAGAAGAAAGTGAAGGAGAAAACTCTTGATATCAGCCCGGGGAAAGATTTTATGAAGACGACCTCTTTGGTAATTACAGCAACAATAAAAATAAATGGACCTGATCAATCTAAAAATCTTCTGCAAAGCTAAAGACACAAAAATCTTCAGAATGGGAGAAGATACTCATATGTTATGAATCTGACAAAGGGCTAAGACCCAGAATCTATAGAGAACTTAAACTGATCAATGAGGAAAGAATAAATAATCCCATTTATCACTGAGCAAGAGATATGAACAGAACCTTCTAAGGCAGACGAATGGCCAACAAACACACGGAAAAGGCACATATAGTATATGTACACCATGAAATACTATTCGGTGATAAAGAAAGATGGAGAATTTACATTTTTTGTGTTTACCTGGATGGATTTGTAGAATACCCTCCTAAGTATCACAAGAATGGAAAAGCAAGCATTCAATGTACTCAATAGTAATATGAAACTAGTAGATGAACAAATACATGCCCACACAAGAGAAAAACACAATTCAAGAAGGGTGGGGGAGGAAGGAGGCAGGGCAGAAAAGGGAGGGGATTTGGTAAGCTCTCACCTAATGGGCACAACAGAGGGGATTTGGTAAGCTCTCACCTAACGGGCACAACAGAGGGGATTTGGTAAGCTCTCACCTAACGGGCACAACAGAGGGGATTTGGTAAGCTCTCACCTAACGGGCACAACAGAGGGGATTTGGCAAGCTCTCACCTAACGGGCACAACAGAGGGGATTTGGCAAGCTCTCACCTAACGGGCACAACAGAGGGGATTTGGCAAGCTCTCACCTAACGGGCACAACAGAGGGGATTTGGTAAGCTCTCACCTAACGGGCACAACAGAGGGGATTTGGCAAGCTCTCACCTAACGGGCACAACAGAGGGGATTTGGTAAGCTCCCACCTAACGGGCACAACATGGGGGTATATGACACACCTCCTGGGTGAAGGGCTCAACACAACCTGGGCTTTACTCAGCAAATGCAAACAATGTAACCTAATCATATGTACCCTTATATAATCAGAATTTTTTTTAAGAATCAGGACACAACACCTATGTACTAAGAACTATGTCGCATGAGGCATGTTCATGCACCAGAGGTGAGGTGACCCCTGAGCAGAGGCCTGCAGGAAGCATAGGAGGAGCCACATGAAAGCTGGGGGATGTGTTCAGGAGCAGAGACAGCAGGTGCAAAGGCCTTGAAATAAATGGCTGGAGGAAGAACAAAGAGAACAATGTAGCTAAAGAAAATAGGTGAGGAGGAAAGTTTGAAGGAAACATGAGATTAGAGTAGAGGGTGGGCACAGATCTTGTAGGCCACTGTAACAACGGGAACCTTCACTCTTACTGAAATGTCTGTGGACTGGCTGTTGAGAATAGACTGTAGAGGACTAAAGATGAGAATAGGGAAATCCGTGGGGAGCTATGAGACAAAAGGAACAATAATAGTGGCTGGCACCAGGGCAGTAACTGGGGAGGTGGAAGAAGTGATTTAATTCTGGATATATTTTGGAAGGTAGAACCTACAAGATTTCCTAATGAATTTGAGAATCTCAAGACTTTATTTTGCCTGATGAACTGGATGACACCAAAATTTTTGACTTGAGCATCTTAGCATGCTGGAATTTCCACTTAATAAGATGAATAATACTTAGGAAAGTTCAGGGTTTGGTGGGAAAAGCAGGACTTCACTTTTGAGCATGTTAAGTCTGAGATATACACGTTCATAAAGACATCTGTTAAAGATGTAAGCTATGGGTTTATTCAAAGGACATTTAAAGCCATAAACCTGGATGGGATCACTAGGCAATGAAAGCAAACAGAAAAAAGAGAATTGAGGAATGAGTCCTGGGAGACCTGAACATAAAACAACTGGGGAATGAATAAAAACTAGCAAAGAAATAATATCCAGTAACCAGTTGTTTGTCAGCTGCTCCAGAAAGCTTAAGTAAGATGAGGACAAAGAACTGATCACTAGTTACAGCAAAGTGGAAGTCATTGGTGATACTACTGATACTGCCCAGGCCTTTTTACTTTCAGAAAAAAATACTTTAGAAAATGCTCCAGTGAAATGAGAAATCGGTCCAAACAAAAATCTCAGGAAATCAGTATTACAGCAGGCGTGCAATGGTGGTGAGCAAGGAACTCGGTAAAACTCAAAGTTAAATATACATAATTATTGTAGTGTGCTATAAAGTTTTGTATAATTGTTTTAAAAGTACTTTCAAAAGGGACAAACCATACAGGTAAAATAGGTGAACTTGCGGCTGTGTGCTTAGGTTGACAGCACTGTACAAACGATGCGGTAAGGTTCCTAACCTCGGCGCGTCAGTGTCTCACAGCTGTGCTCCTGTCAACATGTGGCGGTGTCTTGCTGAGCGGCATTCAGTATTGTGTGTTTTCGTTGGCTGCCACCAGAATGACAGAGCTTGAATTAGAGCAATGAACAAACATTCGTAAATTTCTTGCTAAACTTGGCAAGAGTGGAAGTGAAATCAGAAACATGTTAGTCCAAGTTTATGGAATTAATGCCGTGAAGAAAAGGGCCTTGAACAAAAGGATTGAACATTTTTTCTGAGAGGAGAGAAAGCATCACTGAGGGGTCAGGGCAGCCGATAATGAGTAGAACTGATGAAAACATTGCAGAAATTTATAGAAATGTGTGTCAAAATCTTCAGCTATGAGAAGCATAGCAGACCAAGTAAACATCGATAGAAAAACAGGAGAATCTTAACAGAAAATCTTGGCCAAAAAAAAAAATTGTAACTTGTTACTCATCAGACAAAGAAAAAAAGATGTGACGATCAGAATAATCTAACTAATAAACAAGTCTGCCCTTTTGAAATCTTTAGAAAATTTATCTACATTTAAATATTCATTTACGTATCCATGGAACATTTATAAAAATCGATCACTTAATAGGCTACATAGAAAATCTTAATAATTTCATAAACTAAGAATGGTTCAGTTATTTTCTCTAACCCAAAGGCAGTGCAAAAAAAATAACTTAATAAAAAATTTCACCAATTAGAGGTTCTGACACTATTGAATAAGGTATGAGCCAATGAGAAAACTAAAATTTAAGTTATAAATCATTTGAAACTCATAACACAAACACTGTAGACCCAACTCTGAGGAATGTGACCCCAGCTATACTCAAGGGGAAGCTGGTTCTTCAGCCTGAAATGAGTTTCCTTCTTCGTATTTTAAAACCCAATCCATTGGCAAAAAACCACTGTGTACCTTCTATGTGGCATTAATCTTCCCTATTTCCCCCAGCACCTTTTAGAACTCATTCCATTTCACATTTATTCTGCTTGACTTTATAGACACTTGAGTCCATATCCAGCTCAAGCCAGTGGACTTTTTAGCTACCAGAGTGTTAAGGCTCTGTTTTAACACCTTTGTACCAACTTAGGACACAGCATGGTTAAAATCACTGTTCTTTAATGGTAAGATCATAGGTTTGGAAGTTCAGATAGATCCAGGTTAGAATTCTAGCCCTGCAAAATTTCAAGCTGTGTAATATAGGCTGAGCTCTCTGAGACTCACCTTTCTCCTAAGTGGGGCTGCCATCCACTCAGTAGAATTACATAATAAACCATCAAGCAGAGTATCTGGAACATGGCCAGTGCTAGATAAAGGGAAGCTATTATGAACACTGAGAGGTTAGGGGTTAAATGACTATGGAAAAACACTTAAAAGATGGTTGAGTAGTGGAAAACCATGGATTTTGGAGGCAACTGGTTCTGCTAGCTATTGAATTTATGTGTATTGCTGAATACACATAATCTTGAGTAAGTTACTTAATGTCTCTGAGTCTCCGTCTCCATATCTGTAATTCTGTGAAGTTGATGTGAAGATTAGAAAGTGAGAACATCACATACTCAGTAGGGAGCCGGGCACAGTGGTCATCAGTGGTGTAGCCATCGCAGTCACTCCCACACTGCCTCAGCTACAGGTCTCCCGCAAGGTCTGTGGAATTGAATGGGAACTCCCTTGTTAGAATCTCACTTGGCTGACTTGGTTGCCTACAAGGGCTAGAAGTGACGGCAAGTTATTAATTTGACCAGGCAAGTCCTTAAGAAGCCCCAACAAGTGACCATGGTTCAGCATGAGTCAGAGTAATTGAGGCCTCACAATTAAAAAGCAACCTCATATGGGGTTGTCTCATTGGAAAATTTGTTAGGAATCCTTTTCATGAAGTTAGATCATCAAAATTTGACACCACAGCAACCTCTGAAAAATCCCTAAGCAGGTCTCACTTCTCATTAATATAAATTAAATTCCTTAGAAGATGTGGTGAGTCTCCCCATATGACAAATAGTGTTGACAGTTACTGGATTGCCCTCTGACCTTTCTGGACTTAAGAAATACCTCCAAATAGCTATGAATAAGCTATTATTTGGGTTGTTACTTCACAACCATCCTTAAGAGGAAAGGCATTTTGTCTACCTTATTTCAGAATGGCCCTTCTTTTAATATGATACCCTGCATTTCATGCTGAAGAACATACGAGGTTCTGCATGCCAGCAGGGGTGCAGATGTGAAGTGAATGACAATTCTAGCACATTATTCTTTACTGGAGTTTTTTTTTTCCCCTCCATTAAATAAAGACACATGATTTTTTTTCTTCCCACAAAAGTCAAAGCTAAACATTAATTCATTTAGTTCTTTAAATGCTAGAAAATTAAAGATGCACACCATATAAATATCATTGTTACTCCATTTTTTTGGTACCAATGGATTTCATTAAATTACAGTCTTTTTAAATGTAAAGGGGAAGAAATGCTCTTTCTAAGTGAGTGAGTGGAGATGGGACACTGAGAAAGAAAATTTTTGTTAAAATATGCAAACACGAACGCTCACCAGGGATAGGTCAGTGTAGCCTGGAGCCTCCAGGGCTGCCATTTCCCTGCACCCAGCTGTCAGTCTATCTAATGATCACCGTGCCACTCCGGCAGATGAATTTTGATGAATTGTAGAATCTTAGAGTCAAAGACATCTTTGAGATCATCTAGTCCAATGCAAATATTACAAATCAGGAAAATGAAATGTGCGGAGAAGTCATTTGCTCCTTAGCTGTCAGAGCCAGTGCTGGCACACAACTCTCTGCCCTATTCTACCCTCCTATCTTAGAATTAAGGACCAGCTAATAAGAGCCATCTCCACTTCACGGGTGCAATGAGAGATCTAAGCAAAGCAAAGGGGGACCACTTGGTCAGAGACATAAAGAGCACTGTCGCCACATGGTAACAAATCTGGACAGAAGTCAGTAATAACAGAAATGTCAGCCAGTTGCTGTGACTACACCAGTAATCATTACAGCTGTAAGAAGTGTTAGCAGTCAAAGGAAGGTACCCTAAAAAGGAAAATACAAACAATAAAGCACTATTTTCACTTGGTCACAGAACCATCTTACTATCTAAAATTTTCAAACAACCTTATTAGGCCATACAAGATTGTAATGAAGTGATTCCCATTAATGTCAACTTGAGTTATGATTCTGTCAAAATTTCCATCATAACTCTAGGCAAAGCTAACAGAAGTACAAGCCTCCTTGCCATTAAGTATTTTTTGCTTTTTGACGATAATAATTTAAAGAATGATTGTTACCATTTGAAAACATTCTAGTAGTAGGAAATTAAATGTGAAGCATCAATGCTCATGACAGCTTCTGTATTTATTTTTTAAAACGGGTAGGAAGAATCTGGTTACCAACTTGAACATGTCATCAGGCTTTAAGACAAAACATTTTTAAACTAAAAACCGGTCTGCTATGAGTAAATGGAAATACACTTTCTTTTAAAAAATTAATATAGTTTTAGAGAAATTATTTTTTCCAGATCCTTATAATACTTAAATATGATCACTTAAAGAAAAAAAAGATTTAAATGAAAAAATATTTTTTAAATGGAGCTTTCAACCTATAAAATAAATTTTAATCCTATAAAATACATTTTCCCCAAAATCTTAAATTTCTGTCCATAAGAGAATATCTACTAGAAGGCATTTGAAGTTAGACATTTTCTCCACACTATTATTTAAACTCTAATAACTCAAAATTTTCAGGAAGAAAACAATACTAAAAAATGCATTTCCCCCCAAATTAACTTAACAAATATTACTAAGTACACTAGGCAAGACCCACTTCCAAATGCTTCATGAAATCAGCAACTGAAGTTGCCTCAGGCTACAGGGTGTTCCAAAGTTCACCCCTAAAGGCACGACCCTTGGAGAAAATGGGAAATTGTAGCTAATAGACATTTATGTATAAAATAGTCATTTTAAAAAGTTACAAAATATTCTGTACATGTTGGCCACCTCTTTGTAAAATTTTGTAATGACTATTTTGTAAATAAAGGCACATGTAGCTGCAATTTCCCATTTTCTCTGTGGCAACTTTAGGAGCAACTTTTGGGACACTCTGTGTAGTTCTGGACCAAGTAAAAAAATAAACATGATATCCAACTTAATGTCAAAGGGGAAAAGGGAATCAGAGAAGCTTAAAAAAGGAAGCAGCATTTGAAAAGGATCTTTATGGAAAAATAAGATTTTGAAAGATAGAAAAGGACAGAAAATAGCAGAGTAGAGCAGTTTCTTGGTCCCAAGGTACCCATTAAAAACTTGGGGTTGGGGGTAATATTGTACTTGTAACAATATTAGGCCACTTTAGAACACATTTTTAAACTTATAAACCATTTTCATCATCTTCTTCACTAACAGATATCAGGAGTCTGGGGTGACAGTCTTGTTCTACTGAAAGAACATCTCCAAAGGGTCGAGGGTCCCAAACAAAATAGTATTCCTTTATCAATTTCTCAAAACTGCTATGACACAGAATGGGCAAGTATTAATCCAGTTTTATCTATCAGAAAATAGGTTTACAAGGGTTTGTGATGACCCAAATTAGAACAGTGGGTGAAAACTGGCACTATAAGAACTCAGCCAGGTCTTCCAAGGGCAAGTCAAGAGCTTTTCCCACTGGCTCAGCAATGGACAAAGTCTGGAGTAAGGCTGTACCACAGTTAAGTCCCAAGTTACATCTAACCCTTGTCCTTAAGCAATAGTGTAACTGTAACATAGAATACAAGCTCTAAATAATTCCCTTTCTTCTCCAAGGCACCCTTTAATAAAAGGCATAGCAGAAAAATAGAAGAGGTGTAACTTAGCAAAAAGAATCAAAACGTTAAGTCAGTAAGTTCTTACAAAGTGAAGGGAAAGATCACAAGGATCTAGAGTGTCAAAATCACTAGACTTGAAAATCGATTGTGATGTCTGATGTGGGAAAACGCTGAAGGCAGTTTGTTACTGAGTAGATACTTTGTGGGCGAAAGAAACCCCCAAAGGAGGACACTAACCAAATGGGCAGAACCATGTTTTGTGGTTGTTGATGTTGTTGCTAAGTAAGATTCTTTAAGAAAGAATAATACAGCTCGGCGCCTGTGGCTCAACGGGCTAAGGCGCCAGCCATGTACACCTGAGCTGGCGGGTTCGAATCCAGCCTGGGCCCGCCAAACAACAATGACGGCTGCAACCAAAAAATGGCCGGGCGTTGTGGCAGGCGCCTGTAGTCCCAGCTACTTGGGAGGCTGAAGCAAG
>CAUYRH010010590.1:0-23720 GCA_963574655.1 Perodicticus potto
GGACTGTGTCCATTCATTGATGCACTCATTCACCTTCCCCCCGGCGGAAGGGACTGCATTCATTCGTTTCCTGGCCAAGGAACCCATACACCTATATATACCCTGAGGCTAGAGGCCTAGAGGAGGAGACGGGGAAAGACCTGGAGAGGAACGGAGAGAGCTTCTCTCTCCCTACTTGAAATCTCTCCCACTACCAGGAGCTTTGGTGTTTTCTGTATTCTTTTCTGTAAATCAATTCTGTCTTATCACGGACGGGTGGGGGGGGGGAGGAAATAATGTAATGAATAATAATAAAATACATGTATTTATTAAAAAAATGTACTTCTGATAAAAAAAAATGCGAATAATTGTGATGGATGTGTTACTTAGTTCAATGTAAACATTTCACATTGTATATTGAAGCAGTACCCTGAACCCCATAAATGCATCAATGTACAAAGTTATGATTTAATAAAAAATAATTAAAAAATAAAGAATAGAATAAGAGCACACTTAATGCATAATGTTCCAAAATTTCCAGGGCCATCTTGATTTTCTTTTCTTTCTTTTTTTTTTTTGCCATCTTGATTTTCAAAAGTTTTTAGTCTGCTCAATAATTATAAACATACCTCGGACAAATTTATATCGGGGCCCAAATTGCCACTCAGTTTCTTCATACCAGTAAGCAACATGAAACTTACCTGTTGGTCTGTAAGTCCCACCTTTTGCCTTACAAAGGACAGTTTCCTGTATCATGGGAGCACTCCCTGGCCTCTGTCAACAAAAGGAGTTGGAGAACAAACTTGTCGCCTGTTTCATTTCATCATAACTCTGAGAAAACTTTTATGCGGATATATTGAGGTTTCCTAAGTGCTGATCCCTAAGTGCTTATTTTTGGTCATCCCTATTTCCCTACAACAATTTGCAAAAATATTGTGAGAATTAAAAGGGAACTTACGGACTATATCATCCAACTCCTAATTTTATAGGTAAAGACAATCAGGCCAGGAAAAAGGGTGACTGACTCAAGGTTGCACAGTTAGTGGTCACATCGGAGACATCTCACTTCTGGGGTCTCTATGCTGGATGAGATGCAAAAAGCCTTTGTTATTGTTTCATGGAAAAAAGTGAGATGTGAGTATGAGGGGTGGGCAAGTCAGTCGGGGAGTTCTAGGAGGTAGGTTAGGTTATGGCAGTTAGAGAAAGGAGTGGGATCCTGGAAGAAGGAAGGGGAGCAAAGGAAAGGCACTGGGCCCCGAAGGGCGTGGGAAGCCGTGTGTGCCCCAGCAGGTACAGACGGCAGGTGACCACAGGGCATTGTTGCTAGAACTGTCACTCCTTATTCAGGGAGCCTGGCTTAGGAGTAAGCAGGGAGCAAGCCCTTCCAGGCACTCCTGGTCCCCAGTCCCCTTTGGTCTGAAGAGCTCCCCTTCTCAAAACCCTCTCCTTGAGGTTACATCCTTCTGACTCCCCGGTCCTTTTGGTCTCCTGTTGCAGTGATGAGGCTGCCTATGACCTCCCTTTTGGACACTGGATAAAACAAATATATTTCTTTTCTTTTTAGTTCACATGTAATAATTGTACACATTTATGAGATACAGAGTGATATTCTTTTGAATTCTCAGGACGTTTTTGCAAATTGCCATAGAGAAATAAGGATGACCAAAAAAATGTATAATGATCAAATTAGAGTCATTAGCTTATCTATCACCTCAGTTATAATTCTTTGTGTTGGGAAGAAATTCTCTCTTCTAGCTCTATAATACATTATTGCTAATTACATAGTCACCATGCGGTGGTACAGCACACCAGAGCTTATTCCTTCTATGTAGCTGTAATTCTGTATCCATTATCCATCCTCCCCTCCTCCCTACCCTTCTTAGCTTCTAATCCATAATTTTGCTCTCTACCTCTATGGGCTCAAATGTTTTGCGCTCCCACCTATGAATAAGAAGATGCAGTGCTTATCTTTCTATGCCTAACTTAAAGAAATACATTTCTATCGGACCCCTGGACACAAGCCTTTGGCTTCTAATATCAAGTTTTTCCGATAGAGCCATAATCCTTAGCAAGGCATGGGGGGTGGTGAGCAGAATCTAGGAGGGAGGATGTCACTGATGATAAAGCAGAAAGTAACATAGAAAGTAACCTATTGTGTTCTATTCTCCACTTGCAAGAGAAATTAGTGGTCACCTTGATATACCACAAAAAAAGTTTTTCTTTCAAAATCAAAGTAACACTTTCTTCAGAAATTATCATACTTTTGACATTCTTAGTAAAGAAACAATTTACATTTTAGACATCAAGAATTCTGTGAGTTTAAAAAAATACACACATACAAGTGCAAAGGACAGGATAAGTTTTTAAAGATTTAGAAATACAAATTGAAATACTTAGGTCCCTTAAGGTCCCCAAGTCTGGCTCCTCCTTCCTTAAGCCTATTCCTACTCATTTGGAAACTTAGAATTGTGTACCAGCAAAGAAATGATAAATGTTTGCTATGACAGATATGCTAATTACATTATATACATCACAACATCACTGTGTATCTCGCAAGTACATACAATTATTATGTATCAATTAAAAAATAAAAAAAGAATTGTGTATCAGTTAGGATCTTAGGTTATGCAGCTGTAACAAGTCCCAAATTCCAGCTAAGAGAGTAATGAGCAAACTTCTGGGTTTTTTTTGAGACAGAGTCTCAAGCTGTTGCCCCAGGTAGAGTGCCGTGGTGTCACAGCTCACAGCAACCTCAAACTCTTGGGCTTAAGCGATTCTCTTGCCTCAGCCTCCCAGGTAGCTGGGACTACAGGTGCCTACCACAATGCCCGGCTATTTTTTTGTTGCAGTTGTCATTGTTGTTTTAGCAGGCCTGGGCCAGGTTTGAACCTGCTAGCCTCTGGTGTATGTGGCTGGTGCCCTACCCACCGAGCTAGGGTGCCGCAAATAAGCAAACTTCTTAAAGAAAACATTCTAGGCTCGGTGCCTATAGCTCAGCAGCTAGGGCGCCAGCCACATACACCAGAGCTGATGGGCTCAAACCCAGCCTGGGCCTTCCAAACAACAATGACAACTACAATCAAAAAGTAGCCAGGCGTTGTAATGGGTGCCTGTAGTCCCAGCTACTTGGGAGGTTGAGGCAAGAGAATCTTTTAAGCTCAAGAGTTTGAGGTTGCTGTGAACTGTGACACAACAGCACTCTACTGAGGGTGACATAGTGAGACTCTTGTCTCAAAAAAAAAAAAAAAAAGAAACAGAAAAACATTCTAAATGCACATATTTTAGACTTTGCAGGCCATATGTTTTCAGCAGCGAGTACTCAATTCTACCTTTGTAATATGAAAACAGACATTATATAAATGAATAGTTGTAGGTGTGTTCCAATAAAACTTTATTTAGGAGCACAACAAATCCTCTGGCACAGTTTACCTAACCCTGGTTTAAAATAGTGAAAGTTTACTTCTTGCTTGTGTTCCCTGTTCAGGGGTCCTCAAACTTTTAAAACAGGCCGCCAGTTCACTGTTCCTTAGACTGTTGGAGGGTCGGACTATAGTTAAAGAAAAAAAAACTAGAACAAATTCTTATGCACACTGCACATATCTTACTTTGAACGGGCCGGAAAAATGTCCTGGACAGGCTGCATGTGGCCCGCAGGCCATAGTTTGAGGATGCCTGTCACTGATAACGCTCCTCCATGTTACCATCATCCTTAAACCAGAACCCAGCTCAGCAGAGGATCCTCTAGCTGAAACATTGCTAATCAAACCCTTGCAAACACTTATCTTCATCATTTTAATGGGTATGAGTTGATATCTCATTGTAGTTTGAATGTGCATTTCTCTGACAATTAGTGATTTCTGAGCATTTTTTTCATGTACCTGTTGGACATTTGCATGTCTTCTTTGAAAAATATCTTTTAGGTCCTTTTCTACTTTTTTTTTTAGTTTTATTTTTATTTTTTATTAGATCACAGCTGCGTACATTAGTGCAATCAAGGGGTACAATGTGCTGGTTTCATATACAATCTGAAATGTTTTCATCAAACTGTTCAACATAGCCTTCATGGCATTTTTTTCCCCCCCCCCCCCCCCCCCGGTGGTAAGACAGAATTTTTTTACAGAAAACACTAAAACTCCTGGTAGAGAGAGAGAACTTAAGTGGGGAGAGAAAAACTCTCTCCGTTTCTCTCCCGGTCTTTCCCCGTCTCCCCCTTTAGGATTTTAGTCTCGGGGAATATATAGGTGTATGGGTTCCTTGGCCAGGAAAGGAATGAACACAGTCCCTTCCGCCCAGGGGCAAGGTGAATGAATGTACCAATGAACAAACACAGTCCCTTCAGCTGGGGCAAAGTGAATGAATGTATCAATGAATGGACACAGTCCATTCATGGAATTGAGGCTTAGGAAATTCACATGAAATTGACCTAGGCATAGGAAAGCGGGGGTGGGGGGGGTGGTGTGTTCCACATTTAGTTCTAAGTGTAAAGTGAAGGAGATACCAAGGCACAGGTGTCTCCTCGGCATTTGTGCGGCCTTTTTGGCTATTGGAGCCTCCTTTTCTACTTTTTAAGTTGAGTTGTTTTCTTACTACTGAGTTGTTTGGATTCCTTATATATTTTGGATATTAACCCCTTATCAGAGATATGGTTTGTTAATATTTTCTCCTATTTTTTTACATTCAAATACTAACTTTGAATGCACTCTTAGAGGAAGAATTCAAATGAGATGAAAAATTAATTTAGGAGAATGCTTTAAAATGTATAGGAATAAAAGGTGTGAAGTATCTTAGTAAAAGTTATTATTTAAAAAAAAACAAAAGCAGATAAGACATAAGGAAAGAGAGAATACCCATAACAAACTAGAACTAAAATTCTAACCAATATCAGTGGAGTAGAGAAACTAAAGGGTGCTGAGAGTAAGCCAAATTCCTTGTGCTACGGGGAAGATACTGACAAGTTTAAGATATCAATAGTAGCAAATAAACTTATATATGGTTCTTCGGTCAAAGCAATAATCATAATAAAAAGAGAATGTAAAAGTTTTAAACCAGTAAAAGAAAGTTTAATCTACCCAGTGGAAGGTGGAAATGGAAAAGAAACAAAGAATTTAAAAGGGGAATAAATAAATATACAACAGATTTTTTTTTCCACTTGTCACTCTTGGTAGAGTGCTGTGGCATCACAGCTCACAGCAACCTCAAACTCTTGGGCTTAAGGAATTCTATTGCCTCAGCCTTCTAAGTAGCTGGGACCTCAGGCACCTGCCACAATGCCCAGCTATTTTCTTGTTGCAGTTGTCATTGTTGTTTAGCTGGCCCCGGCTGGCCTAGAACCTGCCAGCCTTGGTGCATGTGGCTGGCACCGTAACCACTGTGCTACAGGTGCCAAGCCCAGAAAATTTTTTTTTAAATACTATGAACAATGATATGAATTTGAAAACTTCCAGGAAGTGAAGATACTTCTAGAAAAATATAAAATGGTGAAAATATTAATAGTACAAGAGGGCAGCCCCTGTAGCTCATCAAGTAGGGCTCTGGCCCCATATACCGAAGGTGGCAGGTTCAAACCCACCCTCAGCCGAGCTGCAAAATAGAAAAATAGCCGGGTGTAGTGGTGGGCGCCTGTAGTCCCAGTTACATGGGAGGCTGTGGCAAGAGCATCGCCTAAGCTCAGGAGTTGGAGTTTGGCGTGAGTTGTGTGACGCCACAGCACTCTACTGAGGGTGATAAAGTAAGACTCTGTCTCTACAAAAAAAAAAATAGTACAAGAAAAATATTTGATAGACTAAATAAACTGGAACTGGTCAAAGACCTCTTTTGTCTTACCCCTCCCTCCCATACTAAGCTTAGATGTTTTTGCAGGTGATTTCTGCTAGTTTGTTCCCATTTCTAAGAAAAGAAAAATAAATAATAAGTGTGAGAACTGAAAGTGAAAAAAAGTAAACTGTCATCATTTATGGATAAATAAGATCATTTACACAGAATAAGCTGCAGAAACTATTAGAACTAATAGAAGCCAGCAATGTTGCTGGATTGCAGATTAATTTACAAAAAATTAGTTAGCAATAACTAACCAGAAAAATAATAAAAAGAAGATATGATGGTGACAAAAAAATTCTAAAAGCACATAACTTCATTAAATTATTCTCTAATGAAGATCTTTAATGAAGGACATAGAAAAATGATCTAAATTATGAAAAAAGATTCCATGCTCCTGAATGAGTTGACCTAATATTACAAAGATATTAATTTATCTCCAATTAATCTAAATATTCAATGCAATTCTGATGCAAATAAAAGTTATAATGAAAAGACTGGCCCACAAGCATGTATACTGATTTCAAAGAAAGAAGACTAAAGATGTAGTACTTCATATTTGCCAATACCAAACGATTCTACAAAGCCTTAGTAATAACAGTAACGTACTGCTGGCACAAAAGTTGACAGTGCTCAAAAGGTCAGTAGAAAGATCTCTAGACATTCCTGGGTATATAAAGAAACTTAGTAATGATGAAAATAATACTACCAATCAATGAGGGAATTGGATTATTTAGTAAATAGGATTGAGAACAGGTTCACTGAATGAAAAAATGAAAAAGTCCTACATAAAACAGGAACTCCAGGATTAAAAATTGGAATGTGTATGGTAAAATTCTTTATGACATAAAATTATCCTCACCAAAAAAAAAAAATTATTCTCAGAATGTCTATCTAGCAATCTACAGATTCAAAGCAATCTACAGATTCAATGCAATCCCCATTAAAATCATCATCATACTTGAAAGATTTGGAAAAATAATTCCTCGTTTGGTATGGAACCAGAAAAAAACCCATATAACCAAGGCAATTCTTAGTAATAAAAAGAAAGTTAGCAGTATCACCCTACCAGACTTTAGGCTATACTACAAGCCCATAACGCTCAAAACAGCATGATATTAGCACAAAAATAAAGACATTGACACTTGGAACTGAATAGAAAACCATGAGATGAAACTAACATCTTAGAGCCACCTGATACTCGATAAACCAAATAAGAACGTACACTGGAGGAAAGAATCTCTGTTCAATAAATGGCGTTGGAAGAACTGGATAACCAGGTGTAAAAGACTGAAACTGGACCCACACCTCTCACCACTTACAAAAATTGATTCAAGATAGATAGATAAGAAATTTAAATTGAAGGCATGAAACAATAAAAATCCTCGAAGAAAATGTGGGGAAATTACTTGAAGATATTAGCCTGGGGAAAGATTTTATGAACAAGACTTCCATGGCAATTGCAACAACAACAAAAATAAACAAATGGAACCTAATTAAACTGAAAAGCTTCTGTATAGCAAAGGAAACAACAACCAAAGTAAATAGAAAACCTTCAGAATGAAAAAGATATTTGCATATTATGAATCAGACAAAAGATTGATAACTAGGATCTATAGGGAACTCAAATTAGTCAATAAGAAAAGAGCCAATAATCCCATATATCACTGGGCAAGAGACATGAATACAAACTTTTCTATAGAAGACAGGCGAATGGCTAACAAACATATGAAAAAAATACTCATTGTCCCTAATCATCAGAGAAATGCAAATCAAAACTACCCTGAGGTATCACCTAAACCCCAGTGAGAATGGCCCACATCACAAAGTCTCAAAACTGCAGATGCTGGCGTGGATGTGGGGAGAAGGGAACACTTTCACACTGCTGGTGGGACTGCAAACTAATACAACCTTTTTGGAAGGAAGTATGGAGAATTCTCAAAGAACTCAAATTAGACCTCCCATTTGATTCTACAATCCCATTACTAGGCATCTACCCAGAAGAAAAACAACTATTTTATCATAAGGACATTTGCACTAGAATGTTTATCACAGCTCAATTTACAATCACCAAAATGTCAAACAGCCTAAATGCCCACCAACCCAGGAATGAATTAACAAGCTGTGGTGTTCGGCCAGGCATTGTGGCGGGTTCCTGTAGTCCCAGCTACTTGGGAGGAGGAGGCAAGAGACTCGCTTGAGCCCAGGAATTGGAGGTTGCTGTGAGCTGTGATGCCACAGCACTCTATCCAGGGTGACAGCTTGAGGCTCTGTCTCAAAGAAAAAAAAAAAAACAAGTATTACCATGGAATACTATTCAGCCATTAAAAAGATGGAGACTTCACATTTTTTGAATTAACTTAGAGTTGGAATGAATTCTTCTTAGTAAAGCATCACAAGAATGGAGAAGCAAAAATCCAATGTACTCAATTCTAATATGAAGCCAGTAGATGGTCTAATACAAACCCACATAAGAGAAGAACTCAAATCAATTCAAGGTGGAGGGCAGGGGCATGAGGGAAAGGGGAGGAAGGAGGAGGATGAGGGGTCACAGTGTGTGGCACACCTCTTGGGGCAGGACACAATTATAAGAGGGACTTTATCTAACAAATGCATCAGTGTGACCTAATTCTTTGTACCCTCAATGAATCCCAAACAGTAAAAAAAAAAAAAAAGGAAGCTTAAAACTGAAAAAAAAAATTGTCCTCAATTTTTAAACAAAGTCTTCAAAGCACAAATCATTAGGCAAAAAAACCCAAACAAACAAACAAAACAAACTCTGATAAATCTGGTTACACCAAAATTAAAAGCTTTCTATTCAATGAAAAAGACTAAGTGGGGCGGTGCCTATGGCTCAGTGAGTAGGGTGCTGGCCCCATATACTGAGGGTGGCAAGTTCGAACCCAGCCCCGGCCAAACTGCAACAAAAACATAGCCAGGCATTGTGGCGGGTGCCTGTAGTGTCAGCTACTCGGGAGGCTGAGACAAGAGAATTGCCTAAGCCCAAGAGCTGGAGGTTGCTGTGAACTGTGGAGTCATCACACTCTACCAGGAGCAACAAAATGAGACGCTGTCTCTAAAAAAAAAAGAAATGAAAAAGACACTAAGGTGTCTCATGTCTGTAATCCCACCCACTTTGGAGGTTGAGACAGGTGGATTGCCCGAGCTCATGAGTTTGAGACAGCCTGAGCTAGAGCAAGACCCCATCTCTAAAAAATTTCTGGGTGCTGTGGCGGGCACCTGTAGTCCCATTGACCAGGGAGGCTGAGGCAAGAGGATCACTTGAGCCCAAGAGTTTGAGGTTGTTGTGAGCTATGACACTACTGCACTCTACCCAGGGTGACAAAGTGTGACTCTGCCTCAAAAGAAAGAAAGAAAGAAACTAAGGACAAAAAAAGGACCAAGTGACCGGTTGAATAAATGTTTTTGCAAATATCTAAAATAATGCAATTTGTAGTCCTGTGGTGGGAAAAAAAAAAGAAAAACATTAATTAAAAATATCTGAAAAACAAGCAAGAGACTGTTATCTAAAGTGTGCAAGAATCTCTGCAAATTGACAACAAAAATAAAGGAGCCCTAGCAGAAGATGTGCAAAGGCTATGAACAGGCGGTTAATAGAGGAAATGCAAAAGACTAAAAATGATCATTAGAATAGATGGTCAAACTAGCAGTCATAAGAGAAATGTAGATTAAAAGAATCATGTCCAGAAAATACCTTTTGGCTATTAGACTGGAAGAATATTTAAACATCTGGATAATACCAGGTGTAGTTGGGGGTGAGCCATCTAGAAATTGTCATGGACAGCTGGTGGGCGTATAGAGTGATGTAGCCATTCTGAAAATGTAGCGGTTCTGAACCTGGACATGAATCCCAGAAAAATTCTCAGATATGTTTGCAATTGCTTGTGATAGCTGAGACGTGAAGAACTGGATTAGTGTCAGATACATCTTAAGCAGTTAGAAGCAGTAGTCCAGATATGCATACAGCAAGATGATAAGATTTTAAACGTGAAAAAAAGAAATGGCACGAAATATATACAGTTTTTAAAAACACAGAAAAAATGGACATTATACAAGAACACATACAAAAGACGTACACATATCCAACATATCAAAATAGTTGCATTGGGGAAAGAGGAATGAAACTGGACAATGGAAAGAAAAGTTCATGAATAAAGGGAAGGGAAAAATGGATGGATTGATTGATGGCTAGATAGCTGGATGGGTGAGTGGGTGAGTGGATAGAAGGACAGACTGCTCAAACTAGAGAGGGACCTTGCAGAAACTGCCAATGATAGCATTCTTCAGTTGAGGGATGTGATTACCTTAACTTTCTGCATCAAAACTGCCATCTCAGAAAGCAAAATAATTCCCCAAATATTTGAAAAAGAACTATAGCAACATTATTAATTTTCATCAAGAAGGAATTTTTGGCTCAGTGCCTATAGCTCAAGCGGCTAAGGCACCAGCCACATACACCAGAGCTGGAGGGTTTGAATCCAGCCCGGGTCTGCCAAACAACAATGACAACTATATTCAAAAAATAGCCGGGCATTGTGGTGGGCACCTGTAGTCCCAGCTACTCAGGAGGCTGAGGCAGGAGAATCACTTAAGCCCAGGAGTTGGAGGTTGCTGTGAGCTCTGGTGCCGCAGCACTCTACCCAGGGCAATAGCTTGAGGCTCTATCTACAAAAAAAAAAAAAAAGAAAGAAAGAATTTTCATTGCTTCATGGCCAAAAAAAAGCAAAAAAAAAAAAAGTTGTTGTTGTTGTTGTTTTTAAGAGACAGAGTCTTACTTTGTCACCCTTTGGTAGAGTGCCATGGCGTCACAGCTCACAGCAATCTCCAGCTCTTGGGCTTAGGCGATTCTCTTGCCTCAGTCTCCCGAGTAGCTGGGACTATAGGTGGCTGCCACAACACCTGGCTATTTTTTGTTGCAGTTTGGCTGGGGCCGGGTTTGAACTTGCTACCCTCGGTATATGGAACTGGCGCCCCTCCCCACTGAGCCACAGGCACTGCCTGCAAAAAAAAAAAAAGTTTTAAAAAACATTTTTAGTGCAAATTTTATTAAAATCTTTGCCTTCTTGGCCAGGCATGGTGGTTCATGCCTATAATCCTAGCACTCTGGGAGGCTGAGGTGGGTGGCTTGCTTGAGCTCATGAGTTCAAGACCAGACTGGGGAGCAAGAGTGAGACCCTGTCTTTACTAAAAACAGAAAAATTAGACAGACATGGTGGTACATGTCTGTAGTTCCAGCTACTTGAGAAGCTGAGGCAAGAAGATCAGCTAAGCCCAAGAGTTTGAGGTTGTTGGTAGTTATAATGCTGCCACGGCACTCTCCCCAGGGCAACAAATGAGTCTGTCTCACAAACAATACAAAACAAAACCTTTGCCTTCATCTTCTTCTTCTTCTTAATAGAGACGGGGTCTTACTTTTGTTAAGGCTGATATTGAACTCTGGAGCTCAAGCTATCCACTGGTCTTGGCCTCCCAGCGTACTAAGATTACAGGCATAAGCCACTTTTCCAGGCAAAAGCGTTTGCCTTCTTGATTATCTTTATATACAGCACTGAAGGTATTAACTGAGTCCTACTTGTGCCCCTGTCCTAGGTGTCTAAGAGATACCCATTTAAAAAAGATCTCTGTGGCACGTGGATTGCTTGAGCCTAGGAATTCAAGACTGGCTTGAGCAAGAGTGGAAACCCCTGTCTCTATTAAGAATAGAAAAACTGGCTCGGCGCCTGTGGTTCAACGGGCTAAGGCGCCAGCCACATACACCTGAGCTGGTGGGTTTGAATCCAGCCTGGGCATGCCAAACAATGATCACTGCAACCAAAAAATGGCCGGGCGTTGTGGTGGGATCCTGTGGTTCCAGCTACTTGGAAGGCAGAGGCAAGAGACTCGCTTGAGCCCAGGAATTGGAGGTTGCTGTGAGATGTGATGCTACAGCACTCTATCCAGGGCGACAGCTTGAGGCTCTGTCTCAAAAAAAAAAAAAAAAGGATAGAAAAACAAGCTGGGCAAAGTGGAGGGTGCCTATAGTCCCAGTTACTTGGGAGTTGGGAGGCTGAGGCAAGAGGATAACTCAAACCCAAGAGTTTGAGGTTATTGTGAGCCATGACACTGGGGCGTTCTACCCAGGGCGACAGAGTGAGACTCTGACTAAAAAAAAAAAAAAAAAAAAAAGATCCGGGCAGCACCTGTGGCTCATCGAGTAGGGCGCTGGCCCCATATACCAAAGGTGGTGGGTTCAAACCCGGCCTCGGCCCAACTGCAAAACAGAAAAGTAGCTGGGCGTTGTGGCGGGCACCTGTAGTCCCAGCTACTCAGGAGGCTGAGGCAAGAGAATCGCCTAAGCCCAGGAGTTGGAGGTTGCTGTGAGCTGTGTGACGCCACGGCACTCTACGGAGGGTGATAAAGTGAGACTCTGTCTCTACAAAAAAGAAAAAAAAAAAAAATCCCTGCCCTCAAAAAAGCTTATCTTCTGATGAAGAAAAAAGACAATAAACATGTCAATTTTATGTGCATATAATATAACAGATCATGAGTGCTATTTCAAAAGGAAAAGTAAAGGATGGTAAGATGAATCAAAAAGGTGTGGGGCAGTTCTGTTTTCCTTGCACTAAATAGAGAAGTCACTGTGGGTCTCACTGAGACGGTGACTTGAAGGAACTGATGAAGGAAGGTAAGAGACACGTGAGACAGGAGTTTCCAGGAAGGCTGTGAACAAGCCCAAGCTGGAGCAAATCTCCTGAGACAGAACAGAAGCTTCTTCCAAGATCCTGTTAATATTGGTATTCTGACCACCTCTAATGAATCACTATTGTTCTTAATTGTCTGTAACGCAGAATCCTTTCCAGAAGGTTTTCATTTTACTTTGCCCAGATTCATCAGAGAAATTGCTTTGACAACTATAGCCTTAAAAAATATATTTCTTTCTTTCTTTTTTTTTTTTTTTGAGACAGAGCCTCAAGCTGTCACCCTGGATAGAGTGCCGTGGCATCACAGCTCACAGCAACCTCCAATTCCTGGGATCGAGCGAGTCTCCTGCCTCCACCTCCCAAGTAGCTGGGACCACAGGCGCCCGCCACAACACCCGGCCATTATTTGGTTGCAGCAGTCATTGTTCTTTGGCGGGCCCGGGCTGGATTCGAACCCGCTAGCTCAGGTGTACGTGGCTGGTGCCTTAGCCCATTGAGCCACAGGCGCTGAGCCTAAAATATATTTCTTTAATAGGAGGACTAGAATGTCAAAATTAGTTCTTGATTCATGAGTGGCAAAATAGATGTTGGTTAGCAGGCCTGAGAACAATATTAGTCTCCTTGTATATCCCCACCAGAGCTCCTGGGTATTTAGGTGCGTTGTCAACAAGTGGGAATTTTTTTTTTCAGACAGAGTCTCACTAGGTCACCCTGGGTAGAGTGCCGTGATGTCACAGCTCACAGCAACCTCAAACTCTTGGCCTTAAGCGATTCTCTTGCCCCAGCCTTCCAAGTAGCTGGGACTACAGGCATCTGCCACAACACCTGGCTATTTTTTTTATTGCAGTTGTCATTGTTGCTTGACAGGTTTGGGCTGGACTCGAAACTGCCAGCTTTGGTGTATGTGGCTGGCACCCTACTCACTGAGCTACGGGGCACCAAGCCAAGCAGGAATATTTTGAAGGAATCTTGTTTCTGAACAGTAAGTCTCAACAGTGAGCTTAAAATATTCATTAAACCATGCCATAAATAGAAGTGCTGTCATCCAGGCTCAGGCTTTGTAGTAATTCGTATGGAGCATAGGGAGAGTAGATTTAGCATAATTCTTCAGGGCCCTGATAGGATTTTTTTGAATGGGAAATAAGCATTGGCTCAACTAAAAATCACCAGGTGCATTAGCTTCTAACAAGAGAGTCAGCCTGTCTTGGACTCTTTGAGGACAGGCATTGAAGAGGCCATCAGAGGATTATTAATTGAGCTGTTTTCAACATTGTTGTGTCTCTGGAAATAGGGAGGCCTGAAGAGAAGTAGAGAGATGGGGGGATCCAGTTGGTAGAGCAGTCAGAGCAATCACATTGATTGATTAAGTTCTCCCTCTCACATGAGCACAATTTGTGGCACCCAAAACAATCACAATAGTAACACCAAAGATCACTGATCAATACAACAAATATAATAATAAAGAAAAAGTTTGAAATATTAGGCAGCGTCTGTGGCTCAGTGGGTAGGGCACCAACCCCATATACCGAGGGTGGGCGGGTTTGAACCCAAACCCGGTCAAACTGCAACAAAAAATAGCTGGGCGCTGTGGTGGGCGCCTATAGTCCCAGCTACTGGGGAGGCTGAGGCAAGAGAATCACCTAAGCCCAGGAGTTGGAGGTTGCTGTGAGCTGTGACGCCATAGCACTCTACCAAAGGCATTAAAGTGAGACTCTGGCTCAAAAAAAAAAAAGAAAGAAGTGAAGTATCCTGGTATATTTATTGATAGGTATTGACCTCATTTTCACTATTTTTCCCTCTGCAAACAATGCTCAAGTAAACATCCATTGTATATGTATTATTATGTACTGTTGTTTTTACTAATGTGGGACTGATTCCAAAGGAATGCGATTGTTGGGTTCAATGGTAAATGCAATTAAAAACATTGTATTATGGAAAATTTCAGACATGCACAAGGTAGAGATAACAGTATAACATGATGCGCTTCAACAGTTACCAGAACAAGAGCAATCCTGTTTCAGTTAAATGCCCTCTTCCCTCTCCTTCTCTTCACCCCAATACACACTGGATTATTTTGAAGCAATCTGATTACATTTTTAAGGTAGAGACAAGATTTCCTGACATATGGGATGAAGTTTGTGGGAAAAAAGAGAGGAGCCAAGGCTCGGCACCTGTGGCTCAACAGGCTAAGGCACCAGCCACGTACAACTGAGCTGGCGGGTTTGAATCCGCCAAACAACAATGACAGCTATAACCAAAAAATGGTCAGGTGTTGTGGCAGGCACCTGTGGTCCCAGCTACTTGGGAGGTGGAGGCAGGAGACTTGCTTTAGCCCAGGAATTGGAGGTTGCTATGAGCTGTGATGCCACAGCACTCTATCCAGGGTAACAGCTTGAGGCTCTGTCGCCAAAAAAATAAATAAATAAATAAATAAATAAGTAAATAAGTAAATAAAAATAAAAAAGAAAGGAGTCAAAGATAATTCCAAGATTGTTGGATAGGACAATTGAAAGTTGAGAGTGGCCATTTACAGGGATGGAGAAGACTGGAGGGGGTGAATCTTAGGGGAAGATCAGGCATTTGGTTTTGGACAGACTGAGTTTGTGACTTATTAGGCAGCTGTTAAGAGGTGCCTTATAACTAGGAGAATACAGAAATTTGGAGTTTGGGAGAGAGGAAAGGCCTGGAGACATAAATTTGCGAGTCAACAACAAGTGCTATCCATTGGCCTGGAAGATATCTTCTGGGAGTGAGTATAAATAAGAAAAAGAAGACTAATCCTCAGTGGTCCTCTGTGGCAATGATGTCCAAACCCCAGAACCTGTGACTGTGTTACTGAATGTGGCAGAAGGAACTCTGCAGATGTGATGAAGGCTGAGGACTTTTAGATGGAGAGATTATCCAGGACTATCCAGACAGGCTCAACTTAATTATGTGAGTAAGCCCCTTGCTGGCTATGGTCAGAGAAGTCTGTGAAGGTGGGAGAAGAGTCAGGAAGATGCACCGTTGCTGGCTTTCGAGATGGTGGGAGGGGCCCTAGAGCCAAGGAATGCAGGTGGCCTCTGGGAGCTGGCAAAGGCAAGGAAATGGATTGTCCCAAAGAGCGTCCAGAAAGGAACATGGCCCTATAACACCTTGATTTTCAGCCCAGTGAGACCCATTTTAGACTCTTAACCTCCAGAACTGTAAGACAATACATTTGTATTACTTAAGCCACCAAGTTTGTGGCAGTTTGGTATAACAGCAACAGAAGAGAAATACACCCTCTTCCATGAAGAAGGAAAGGAGCACAGGGAACATCTATGGGGTCTGAGAGGCAGCCAGTGAGAGGAGAGTGGAAGGAAACAATGTGGGTCCTGGAGGCAAAGGAGTGGGGAGAGAAACTGAGTCAGGCCAGTGGGTCCAATAGGATGAGGATAAGGACTCAACCACTGGACTTAGGAAAGTGAAGAATAATAATTCTTTTGAAGAGTTTTCTACAAAAGGGAACAAAGAAATGCAATGATAGTTAAGAGATATTTGTTGTCACCATTGTTTAAAATGGGAGAAATAACATGTGTTTGAACTTGACAGAGGCGATACAGAGCAGGTGAGAAATGATGCTGTCAAGGGAGGGAAGGCCAGCTGGAGGTTTGTCCTTAAGTAACAAGACGGCTCTAGAGCACAATTAGAAGTGGCTTTCGACAGGAAATATCATGCAACAAGTGGGTAAGCAGAGTATATGGATGCTGCTGCTGCTGCTGCTGCTGGTAATTTCTGTTTTCCTGCTTCCTCAGCGAGAAGATCAAGGCCGCAGATGAGGAACTTTGCAGAGATAGGAGAAGTAGAATGGTCCTCTTCAAGGGTGGGAAATGGAGTGGAGTAGGGAAGAACAGCATGGTTGCCAGGTAGCATTTGAGACCTGCCAAAAGTTCACTTATTTCCAAAGGGAAATATATGAAATAGAAAGCATCACTAAAAATAAATATGAAGAGTGCAAATTTTTTTCCTGATGCTGGATATCTAATTCCCAGCCCTCATTTGCCTGACAGGAACCGGGAGAACTTGGTCTTGGACTCTCTCATAGCAAATTTTTGGCCTCTGGGCTCTGTGTTGTTACCTGCCTCCCTGGAGCTAGTCTGATGAATATCCTGTTCTGTTCAAGGCCAGATGAAATGAAGTTTTCTGTTTCCAGCTGCACCACACCCTTCGGCGACCTCCCACTGAGTTCTGATTTCTGGTCTAGACAAGACAGTTTTTTTGCTCATTTGCATAGCAGAGATTATGGACACCCCCAGCCAGATCCCAATGAGTGCACAGACCTGTCTCAGCCCAGGTTTCCCAGCCCCAGCGCGGCTCCAATCTCCTCTCCCAGGTAGCATCTTCCTTTTCCAGAAAAGCATAGGTTGCAATAGTCTCACACACAAGTAACAATGATACACCGATCACCTTGGGCTGTTCTTCCAGAGACCCTGAGCAGCTTGGGGAAAATGAGCACCCCACGGGGAGGTGGGGTGGAAGTGCGGATTAACAAGGTGAGGTCCTGATTCAATTTGGTCACATTCTGGCTACTATATGGACCCTTGGGAAACTGAAGCTATAAAAGAACAGGTCGAGTTGGGAAGATATTTTATGCGCGTATGAAATAGTCTGCACTTCCTGGGGAAGTTTCCCACACGTGCTGCTTTGGGTCTCTGCTCTACTGGAAGTGGCCTATTTACTGTTTTAGCTGGAGGCCAGCTCCTTCCCTACCTCCGTAATCCCATTCCATCCATGGAGAAAGACTTTCCCCCCTACTTTTCAACAACCAAAACCCTTTTCAGTGTCAAATATCTCTTAAAGTTTTACCTCTTCTATCAGGGCATCCCTGGTTTCTTCCACTAGTTCTCTTACATTTCTTCATGACCTCTTAGGGTAGTGTATCTCAAACTTTATTATTATTATCATTAGTATTATTCCGCTAAGGTGCCTTTTCTAGTCATCTTTCCCCATGAAATTGTAATAGCTCATGGTAAGGGGGTTCAGGAGAAGGCTAGGTCTCCAGGATGTTAAAGCCAAGGGAATAAGAAGTGAGCACAGCTAAAGAATTGGCACCCCTGATTTTCCACACTGGCTTGAACGAGGTACTACCCACAGGATTCCGAGACCTTTGATCCCTTCTTTAACTAGATCCCTTTCTTAAACCATTTGCTGACACGGACACCAAAAACCTGGCTTAGACAATGGATGGGAAACACACTATAGCCCCCAAGAATATACAGAATGGAGAAGGGCTCCATTTTAGAAAACTCATTATAAAAATCTTTTTTTTTTTTTTTGTAGAGACTGAGTCTCACTTTATTGCCCTCGGTAGAGTGCTTGGCGTCACACAGCTCACATTTTTTTTTTTTTTTTTTTTGAGACAGAGTCTTGCTCTGTCATCCAGGCTAGAGTGCAGTGGTACAATCACAGCTCACTGCAGCTGGAATTCCAGGGCTTATGTGATCCTCCCACTTCAGCCTCCTGAGTAGCTAAGGTTATAGACATGTGCCACCACACCTGGATAATTTTTAAATTGTTTTGTAGGTTTAAACATAGTCTCCCACTATGTTGCCTGGATTGATCTTAATTAAGCTCTTGGCCACAAGTTATTCCCCCCTTCTTATCCCCTCAAACTCTTGGGATTATGCCAGGCTAGAAAATATTAATTTTTGAATCAGATAAACTGAAGACATATTGAAAAAGATGATTCACACTACAAAAGGTCTTAGATTATGCCTTTACATAGGAGAGTATGGTGGGCCAATGCAAATACCACTTGACTAACAAAAAGCATACACAGGCTTGGCGCCTGTGGCACAGCGGGCTAAGGCGCCAGCCACGTACACCTGAGCTGGCGGGTTCGAATCCAGCCCGGGCCCGCCAAACAACAATGACGGCTGCAACCAAAAAAAAAAAAAAAAAAAAAACGGCCGGGCGTCATGGTGGGCGCCTGCAGTCCCAGCTACTTGGGAGGCAAAGGCAAGAGACTCGCTTGAGCCCAGGAGTTGGAGGTTGCTGTGAGCTGTGATGCCACGGCACTCTATCCAGGGTGACAGCTTAAGGCTCTGTCTCAAAAAAAAAAAAAAAAGCATACACAAAATATTGGGAATATACATCAGACTAACCATAGTACAGCAACACAGCATCTCTGAGTATACAATAAAAAAAATTGTTTTTTTAACAATACACTTAGGGTTTTTCAAATTATGAAATAACACATATTAGTTGTAGAAATCTAGAATAAATACACAACCAGGAATTAAAATCACATAAACTCACCATGCAACGATTATCATTGTTAGTAATAGTCTCTGTCCTTTCTTGCTTTGGGGGAGTTGGGGTTTTTTTTCTCAAAATATTATGGGGATACAAATATTTTTGGTTACATATATTGATTTTGTTATGCTTGAGTCAGGGTTTATAAGTATGCCCATCACCCAGAGAGTGTTTATTGTACTCTTTAGGTAGGATTTTTGTTTAAGACAGGGTCTCACTTTGTTGCTTAGGTTAGAGTGCAGTGGCATGAACATAGCACTGTAAACTTGAACTTCTGAGCTCAAGCAATCCCCTTGCCTTAGCCTTCCAAAGTGCTGGGATTATAGGTATGAGCCACCACTCTAAGCATTCCAATGCTTTCTTTTCTTTTTTTTTTTTGGAGTTTCTGCCTGGGACTGGGTTTGAACCTACCACTTCCGGCATATGGGGCCGGCACCCTACTCCTTTGAGCCACAGGTGCTGCCCAGCATTCCAATGGTTTTTAAATGAATATTTGACTTTTTACTGGGATAAAATATCACATATTGTTTTGTAATCTCTTGATTACACAGAGGATAATCATTTCTCAATACTATGAAGTATAGGCTCAGCACCTGTAGCTCAGTGGTTAGAGCACTGGCCACATACACCGAGGCCTGGGGGGTTAGAACCTGGCCAAAAAAAAAAGTACTATTAAGTATACATTGACACCATACTTTTTCTTTTCTTTTTTTCTTTTTTTGAGACAGAGTCTCACTCAGTTATCCTGGGGTTGAGGGCCGTGTTGTCATAGCTCACAGCAACCTCAAACTCTTGGGCTGAAGCGATTGTCTTGCCTCAGCCTCCTAAGTAGCTAGAACTACAGGAGCCCACCACAATGTCCGGCTATTTTTAGAGACAGAAGTCTCACTCCTGCTCAGTCTAGTCTGGAAATCCTGATCTTAAGCAATCTACCCGCCACTGCCTCCCAATGTGCTGGGATTATAGGTGAGAGCCACCCCTCCCAGCCAGACACCATACTTTTTCATAGCTACATGGTATTCCATCCTATGGATGAGCCATGAATTGTTATCTAATCTCTTATTAATGTTTCTATTATATATTTTTACTATTATAAATAGTGGGGAGTGAGCATCTTTGCAGAAATCTGTATTCCCACTCATTTTCTTATGAAAAATTCCTAAAAGTGAAATGGCTGGTGAAAATTTAGGTTGCTTCTACTTTGGGGCTATTTAAATAATACTGCTATGAATGTTCGCATAGAAGATTTTTTGCGGACATATATTTTCTATTTTCTTAGGTATGTATCTAGGAGTGGAATTGCTATTCATAAGGTAACTCTATGTTTAACATTTTGAGAAAATGATAAATATTTTTCAAAGTGTCTGTACTATTTTACAATTTCACCAGCAATGTATGTGTGTTCTAATTTATCACTTTCTTGCCAACATTTATTATTGTCTTTCTTTTTGATGATAGCCATCCTAGAAAGTGTATAAGTGGTATCTTATTATGGTTTGCATTTTCTTGATGACCAAAAACGTGGAGTATCTTTTTGTGTGCCTATCAGTCACTCATAGAGAAATGTCTATTCAAATCTTTTTAAAAATTGAGTGTTTTGGGGCTGGGTGCAGTGGCTCACCCCTGTAACTCTAGCACTCTGGGAGGCCGAGGTGGGTGGATTGCCTCAGGTTCCAGACCAGCCTGAACAAAAGCAAGACCTTGTCTCTAAAATTTGCTGGGCGTGGGCGGCACCTGTAGCTCAGTGGGTAAGGCAACGGCCCATATACTGAAGGTGGCAAGTTCAAACACGGCCCCAGCCAAACTGCAACAAAAAAATAGCCAAGCATTGTGGCCGGCACCTGTAGTCCCAGCTACCCAAGAGGCTGAGGCAAGAGAATCGCCTAAGCTCAGGAGTTGGAGGTTGCTGTGAGCTGTGATGCCACGCACTCTACTGAGGGCAACAAAGTGAGACTCTGTCTCTATAAAAAAAAAAAAAAACAAAAGGCTCGGCACCTGTGGCTCAGCGGGCTAAGGCGCCAGCCACGTACACCTAAGCTGGTGGGTTCGAATCCAGCCCAGGCCTGCCAAACAACAATGATGGCTGCAACCAAAAAAAAAAAATGGCCAGGCATTGTGGCGGGCGCCTGCAGTCCCAGCTACTTGGGAGGTGGAGGCAAGAGACTCGCTTGAGCCCAGGAATAGGAGGTTGCTGTGAAATGTGATGCCACAGCACTCTATCCAGGGTGACAGTTTGAGGCTCTGTCTCAAAAAAAGAAAAGAAAAAAAATAGCTGGGCATTGTGGCCGGCAACTGTAGTCTCAACTACTTGGGTGGCTGAGACAAGATAATCACTTGAACCCAAGAGTTTGAGGTTGCTGTGAGCTATGATGCCACAGCACTCTACCAAGTGTGACAAAGTGAGACTCTGTCTCAAAAAAAAAAAAAAAAAAAATTGAGTGGTTTGTCTTTTCTCACTTTGTTTTAAAGATCATTTAAGCTCCCTTCTCCATATCACCAACTCACCTGCTACTCAATTCTTGACTTTGGGGATTCCCCCAATCCTGCTATCAACAGACGCTTCAGAATTAGATAGATACGCCCCCTGCCATCTTTAGCTCCAAAAATTCCCACTAGTAGGGCTCTTTCTCTCCTTCCCATGCTTCTTTCCCTGCCTCTAGTGGAGAAAATCTGGCACACCTATGCAACTTTCTGGAAATACTACCACAGAGGGCCCTGCTTAACCATATAAGGTAGAGAGGTCCCCCACCTGTGCTCCTACAGGTTCCTGACATCTTAAAACCTCTAGAACAAGGTTGTCTACAGCTGAGTATTACAGTATAAGTGAGGGGGAAATATAATAACTAACCTGTCTAATTTTAACTTTTTCCTCCTGGAAGTTTTACGTCAACCCATAGTACTTGTTTTGACTTGCTTATGCTAGAAATTAATATAAAATGGTGCTTGATTTATCACAAAATTATATATTTAATTTTTAAAGTACAGATATCAATTTTTGTTGTATACTGCAGCAAAAACAAAGACTAATATCCCTGATGGACACAGATGCAGAACCTCCAACAAAATACTAGAAAACCAAATCCAACAGCACATCAAAAAGAGAATCCATTACGATCAAGTAGGTTTCATTCCAGAGATGCGAGGATGTTTCAAAATATGCAAACAAATAACTGTGATTCACCACATAAACAGAATTAAAAACAAAAACCATATGATCACTTCAATAGATGCATAAAAACTATTTGATAAAACCTAGCATCCCTTCATGATAAAAGCCCTCAAAGAACTAGACATAGAAGGAACAAACCTCAAATTAGTAAGTTTTCCAGGTTGCCTAAGGAGGGGTGAACCCGCCCAGGTCAGAAATGGAACAGGTCAAAACTCCCGTGCTGATCAGTAGTGGGAGCGCGCCTATGAATAGCCACTGCACTCCAGCCTGTGCAGTGGCTATACGCAAACGCAATCCCACTACTAAAATTAATAAGTTTTACATGACAAACCCACAGTCAATATCATACTGAATGGGGAAAAATTAAAAGCATTTCCTCAGGGTGGCGCCTGTGGCTCAGTGAGTAGGGTGCTGGCTCCATGTACTGAGGGTGGCGGGTTTGAACCCAGCCCCCGGCCAAACTGTAACAAAAAGATAGCTGGGTGTTGTGGCAGGTGCCTATAATCCCAGATGCTCTGGAGGCTGAGGTAAGGGAATCGCCTAAGCCCAAGAGCTGGAGGTTGCTGTGAGCTGTGATGCCACAGCCCTCTACCAAGGACAAAAAGTCAGACTCTGTCTCTAAAAAAAATTAAAAAAAAAAAAAATAATAAAAGCATTTCCTCAGGCTTGGCACCCGTAGCTCAGTGAGTAGGGCGCCAGCCACACTGAAGGTGGGGAGTTCCAGTCTGGCCAGGGCCTGCTAAACAACAATGATAACAGCAACCAAAAAAAAAAAAAAAATGTCCAGAGGTTGTGGTGAGTGCCTGTAGTCCCAGCTGCTCGGGAGGCTGAGGCAAGAGAATCACTTGAGCCCAAGAGTTTGAGGTTGCTGTGAGCTGTGACACCATGGGACTCTATTGAAGGTGACATAGCAAGACTCTGTCTCAAAAAAAAAAAAAAAAAAAAAGCATTCTCTGAAAGTATTGGAACAAGACAAGGGTGCTCCACTGTCACCACTTCTATTCAAGAGAGTACTAGAAGTCCTAGCCAGAGAAATCAGGCAAGAAAAAGAAATAGAGGGCATCTAAATTGGAAAAGAGGAAGTCAAATTGTCTCTCTGTGCCAATAATATAATCTTATACCAAGAAAATCCTGAAGTCTCCTCCAAAAGACTCCTAGATTTGATAAATGAATTCAGTAAAGTCTCAGGTTACAAAATCAATATACACAAATCATAGCACTGCTTATACACCAATAAGCACATGCTGAGAATCAAATCAAGAACTTGATCCCGTATTCAATAGCTTCAGAAATAAATAAACAAATACATTATCTAGGAATACATTGAATCAAAGAGGTGAAAGAGCTCTCCAAGGAGAACTACAAACACTGATGAAAGAAACTGTAGATGACACAAACAAATGGAAAAACATCCCATGCTCATGGATTGGAAGAATTGATATTGTGAAAATAACCATACTGCCCAAAGAAATCTACAAGTTCAAGGCAATTTCTATTAAAATATCACCCTAGCCAGCTCAGCGGAGCCGGCGGACCTGCCACCTCCTCCTTGGTGGTGTTGGTGCTGCAGCAGCCAGCTGAAGAGCCAGTGGGCTGGATGACAGGCAAGGAGGGGGACCTACAACGCCCACCAGAGGCCCCAATAGCCAAAAAGCCTGGACAACTGCTGAGGAGACACCTGTGCCTTGGTGTCTCCTTCACTTTACACTTGGGACTAAATGTGGAACCCCCATTTCCTATGCCTAGGTCAGTTTCTTGTGAATTTCCTAGGCCTGAATTCC
>CAUYRH010010591.1:0-49241 GCA_963574655.1 Perodicticus potto
TCCTTCACTTTACACTTGGGACTAAATGTGGAACCCCCATTTCCTATGCCTAGGTCAGTTTCTTGTGAATTTCCTAGGCCTGAATTCCATGGATGGACTGTGTCCATTCATTGATGCACTCATTCACCTTCCCCCCCGGCGGAAGGAACTGCATTCATTTGTTTCCTGGCCAAGGAACCCATACACCTATATATACCCTGAGGCTAGAGGCCTAGAGGAGGAGACGGGGAAAGACCGGGAGAGGGACGGAGAGAGCGTCTCTCTCCCTACTTGAAATCTCTCCCACTACCAGGAGCTTTGGTGTTTTCTGTATTCTTTTCTGTAAATCAATTCTGTCTTATCACGGACGGGTTGGGGCGGGGGGGGAAATAATGTAATGAAGAATAATAAAATACATGTATTTAAAAAAAAAAAAAAAAGCTGCTGAGGAAAAAGCCCTCTCCATGCAGTAGAGGTATTTGTGTGCTCATCATATTTATTGCTCTTGGTCTCCATGGGATTGTCAGGGCTGGGTGCAGGCCAGGGGAGAGAAGTATTTCCAAAATCCTAGAGAGGTCGGTGGGGGTGGGGTGAGGGGTGCGAACAAAATCATTAGGATTTTGTGAAGTTTGGCTAAATAATCTAGTCCCCTTGGCCAGTGTAAAAACAGTCCTAGACCAATACTTCTCAGAATTGGACATGAAGAAAAATCATCTGGAGATCTTGTTAGCATGCAGATTTTGCAGGTCTGTGGAAGGCCCTGAGAACTAGCCTCCATATACCTGCCAACAACACTGGTCCCACCCATCTGTAGACCTTGCTTTGAGTAGTAAGGAGCTAGGGTTCCTCCCACATTGGGCTCTAGATTTACTCACATCCCAGGTTCCTTTTTCTTACCTGAGACCTACCATTTATAACATGAGAGTATGGAACTGTCAGATCTCTTAGCCCTTGACGATGCTCAAAGGTAATGCTCCAAGTAAAGTGCTACTTCCCGCTCAGCTCCCATGTCACCTCTTCTCTAAAATCTTCCCCCATCCTCTAATGGAAGTTCTCATCCTGAGCTTCCTTCATGCATCAGTTCAATTCCATTTACAACAGTTCCATTCAATTCAGAAGCCTTCACCGAACATCTTTGATGTACCAGGTAGTAAATTTCTGCCTTTGCGACTAAGTAGGTGAGGATGTTATTAACAAAGAGGGAAGGCTGAGCTATAAAGATGAAAGAGTAGACTTGAGGAGAAGGGTACTGAGTTCATATTTATCATAATCTGCCAGCTGCTTGTACTCCTTAGCATGGCATGGTACACTCTACAGCTAGGCCACATTTGTTTAGAACTTGACCCCAATGTTTACAAGCTGTGTGAAGAACATCGGAGAAGTTATTCAACCTCTCTATGCCTTTATTTCCTCCTTTTTAAGAGGAGGATAATAATGGTATGTACTTTGTGGAGTCGTGATGTTGTTAGGAGCTTAAATGAGTTAATATTTGCAAAACACGTAGAACATTATCAGTAATGGTGTTTCAAAGAGATATTTGTTCAACAAATACATGTTCTGGAAGTGTCTGCTCAAAAAATGTCTGAGCTGGGGAAATGAATTTGGAAACCATCAGTACTTAGGTGTGATCAGGGCCTAGGAGCAAAAGATATTTTCCAGAGAGAATGTAAGTTTCCCATTGCGTGGCAAGGAGGGAAACAACGGGTTCTTTAGGGCATGCCAACATTTAGGGGGTAGGCTGAGGGAGAGGATGCTATGAAGGAGACAGAAGTGTAGTTTTAGAAGTAAAAATGGCCCAGGAAAGAGTGAAATCAGAAGCCAAATAAGTAGAGTAGTCCAAGAAAGGGGCAGTGGCCAGCAATGGCCATCACTAGAGCAGCATCAAATACAATCAGGATTAAAGCAAAGCCCTTTGTTCTGACGGCTAAGAAAGCATGTTTCAGGCTACATATAATTCCTGTTTATGTCTGTCTTCACCCACCAAGCCATGAGTCCTCAATGTAAGTGGCCAAGTTTATTTTTCAAAATTTTCTATTATTTAGTTTTAGAGATTGGCTCTGAAAAAAAAATAATATTTTATCATATTGTTGCCCAGGCTGGAGGGCAGTAGCAACAACCATAGCTCATTGCAGCCTTGAACTCCTGGACTCAACTAAGTGATCCTCCTGCCTCAGCCTCCTGAGTAGCTGGGACTATAGGTGTGAACCAACACACCTGGCGAAGAGGCCAAGTTCATTATTCAGCTTTGTATATCCGGAGGCTAGCACCTGCCTGCAGTATGCCCGGACTTTCTCAGTGTGTTTGAAATATTATTTTTGTTGCTAGACTCTCGGAGGTTCTTTGGAGGTTCACTTCACCCTGCTGCTTGTCAAGTGAATAATGAGACAGTAAACAAAGCTGAGGGAATCTCATTTCCTGTCTTATCCTTTCTTCTTGGGGGACCTCAAAGGAGGGCGAGGCCTGTATTTCTTGGTACCGGGCCTCTTTTTAACTTGACACTGAGTCATCGCAGAAGTTGAAATGAGGTCACGTTAGGTCTGGGATGACCTAGGGGCAGCCGGCTGGTGAACTCAGGAGAAATAATCTCAGTGTTGATGGCATCATCACCACACAGTGATGGCAGCTCTTTCTTTTATCCTGGCGTGCACCACCAGGGTCGCACAGCTTGGGTACTCAAGGGGCCCCCAAGTTGCTCCGCCTCCCACAGCTCTCTGGTGATAGCCATCTTTCCTCCTAGGAGGCAGACTGACCATAGGATGGTGGTGCTGAGAGATAAATTCTTTTATTGCAATGATTTTCAACCGGTGTGCTGTGAAAAATTTTAAAAGATCATTAATTAAAATATTTTCAAAAGAAGTTCAAAGCACAGTAAATATATCCTTTTTTTTTAATCAACATAATTTAAGTGTGCCGCAGAAGTTTAACTATAGGTTCAAGTGCATGAGATAAAAAAGGTTGAAAAACATTTCTCTATTGGGTGGCAGATTGAGTCGACTGACCCCCAGTAGACCCCTTCCAACTTCAAGATTCTAGGAGCCTGGATGGCACCGGTGGTGATCATGACTGCAGAGCCCAGGCTTCTCCAGGTAAGGTCCAGGGGACGGCTGAGCGCAGGGATGCCCAGAGCATACAGCTCAATGCGTGGCAGGTGTAGGCTTCTGTTGGGTTGTAGGATAAATTGAGAATGGCAGGGAAAGGAGATGGTGAGCCAGAGGAAGGAGGGGGCCGTGTGTGGGTGGTAGGACTGCAGAGCCCCCTGCTGAGAAATTGTAATTCCTTGCCTCTCCTGCCAGGGAAGACAGAGGAAGTGAAAGGGGGTGTTGTGGTGAGCTGGGAAGGTGGGGGTCAGCTCTGACTCATTCTAGTGTTGACAAATAGGCTGGATTCCTTTAACTCGGCTGGACTTTGCCCTTTCAGGATGTACAGCCAGCGTCAGCACACTGCTAATGGGGCTTTGAGAGTCTCCTTTTGATGAGCACGTCCCAGAAAGCAGGTATTAGCCATTTCTGCTGGGGAGGCAATGGAGGCATTTGCAGCTGAAATCGGCTTTCCTGGCTGCCCTAATAAAGCAGAGACTTTCAAAGCCCCATTAGCAGTGTGCTGACTGCAGCTTTACGTCTGGACTAGCCCAGTTCAGGAGGGGAGCACTGGACACTCATATCCTGAACCCCGTGGCCTCTAACCATGCCAGCCTTTTTTTCATAAACACCTTAGGAGAGATAACTTGTTTCCCCATCCTTGGGGCCTAGTATGGCGCCTGGCACAAAACAGACTCCCAATAAATGTTTGTGGAATTGATAAACATATTTGAAGGGGGGTTATCTGCTAAAAGGAGCCAGACCACCACATTATAGACAGCTCCAGAACCTGGGCGAGCGATTAGTATACGTTCTTGAAATGGCTAAATGACAGGTAAGGCAAAGAGGGCCTGGGCAGGGAAGGCGTGGGAAGGGAGGGTATAAGATTAAAGGAAAAGTAGCTTCTCCCCCCGCTCCTGCCCCCGCCTCCCACCTGCTGAATTAGCTACTAGGAGGAAACTCCACAGCCTCCCAAGTCTCCCCAGAGAGAAAACAGAGGAACTTTCTCTTGTTAGGTCTCAAAGGTGGGTAATAGCATGGGGGAGGGAGGAGCCCTTGTTGTTGGGCTCTTTTGCAAATTCTTGGTGCTGAGAAAGCAAAACGGAGACAGGAATAATCATCACCTTCTAGGTGAAATAATGGAACCTAACTTACTATATCCCTTGTCCAGATTCACAAAGATGTAAATAGGGCAACTAGAATTCAAATACGAGGCAGCCTGCGTTCTGGGCTCACACTCTTTCCCTGCAACCACCTCCTCTTCTCTTTCTGACCACGGAGCCAAGTGAGGCTGTCATTCTGAACGTCCTTTGTTTCCACTTTTTCTTTTTTCTTGAGACAGAGTCTCATTCTGTCTTCCTGAGTAGAGGAGTAGAGTGCATGTTGTCAGCCTTGATCACAGCAACCTCAAACTTTTAGACTCAAGTGATCCTCCTGTTTCAGCCTTCTGGGCAGCTGGGACTACAGGTGCTCAACACAACACCCAGCTAATTTTTTCTGCTTTTAGTAGAGATGGGGTCTCACTCTTGCTCAGGCTGGTTTTGAACTCATGAGCTGAAGGAATCCACTCCCCTCAGCCTCCCAGAGTGCTGGGATTACAGCCATGAGCCACCACGCCTGGCCTGTCCACTGTTTCTGGACAGAAGATCTTTTCTGCTGGCTTTATCAGCATCACGTGCAGCATATCAGGCTGCAGTCTAAACGCAGATCATCCCAATTTTCCACTGGCTTCTTTCTCTTCCATGATCCAGAGCAAATTTCTGAGGGATGGGCAAACAGACCAGCGCAGCAGCCTTGGTGACCATCTGTTTCCATCAGACCAGATAGAGTTTCTCCAGTGGGTGAAACACTTTCTCAATGCATGTGTTCATTATTATTATTATTATTATTATTATTGTTAAAGACAGAGTCTCACTTTGTCACCCTCGGTAGAGTGCCGTGGCATCACAGCTCACAGCAACCTCCAGCACTTGGGCTTAGGTGATTCTCTTGCCTCAGCCTCCCGAGTAGCTGGGACTACAGGCGCCTGCCACAACGCCTGGCTATTTTTTTGTTGCAGTTTTGCCGGGGCCAGGTTTGAACCCTCCATCCTACTCACTGAACCACAGGCACCGCACTGCATGTGTTTTTATAGACAAGACCTTCCAAGAAGCTCTGTAAGGAAAAATAGATAATATAAAAACAGAATGCAATAGATGACTATGTAAATACCTTGCTGGCCACAACCACCTGCCCTTGACTTTGTGTGTTTATTCCACATGTTTGCCTGACTCATACTGTGCCTGGTGGGCTCATGGAGGTCCTCTGTGAGCTGCCGGCGTGTGACTGGGGCTCTTTGCCCGGCTGTTCTGCCATTTGAATATTTCCAGTCAAGATCTAGTCACTGCACATTTTTGAGAGTCCTTTAATCAGAGAAATTAACTCTCATCAGACACAGGAATTAATCTTTGTTAGTGTTGTTGTCATTCTAACTTTGCCTTTCTCAGTGCCAGACGTGGAGAGGGATGTCTTAGGATGCAGCTGCCACCACCACTGCCAGAGACCTCTGGGAGACAGACAGGGCGTCCCTGTAGGAATAGGGGCTGGCCCTTCTCCTACCTAAGGTGAGGGGTGTTTGGGACCCCTGAAGGATTCTTTTCTGATGGTCATTACTGAGCTGGGTTCTACATAGGGCTCTAAAAATTTTGAGTGACTTGAATGTGTGAATGTGGTTATAGAAGGGAGGGAGAGAAAGTCCAGAAAAAAAATGACAACCAGCTAGAAAACAGATGACAGCACATGATGAGGGGAATTCTTTACTGATTCACCAGTTTGTTAAAAATAGAAACCTGTCCTTTGAAGCCATCTTTTAATAGGTGTATGTGTGAGGGGGTGGTTGTGACATCATGAAGGGGGCAGACCCTAAATTGCATTTGTGAAAGTTTTGAGCCAATGTCAAGGTTCAGTAAATCCTAACAGCTTTAGTCATAGGGAAACTATAATAGGCTAAGAGAATCAGATGGCTGCAGAGTAAATAAATGCGATGTTAACACCATCATCCATAATATATATTTCATATCCTCTCATTTGCTCATGAAAAATATATTATGTAGACTTGTCTGTTATGATCATACTCATTCACCCCGTACCACTTGACTTAGTTAGCGTCAGGCTATCTGTACGTCCAAGTCCATAGTCATCAGCTATTTTCACCAACGTTCTATAGTGGAGTTGCCTTTTAAGTTACAACATTCTCTTGCACACATGTTTCTTTTTCAGGATTAGAAAATTGGGGGTCCTCTGTTTCTGAGTGAGATAGGGCAAGGAAACTGCTAGCTTAGGAACTGGGAAAGATCCATCTTGTTTTTCCAGAGTGTGAGCTGTGACCTTGGAAAATTCACATTCTCTCTTTGGTCCTCAGTTTCCCCATCTATAAAAGTGGCCGTTAGACAAGATCATCTGTAAGGTATCTTCTAGCTCTGATCTTCAGTGTGTCTGTGAGTAGTTATGGAGAAGGTAGAGGGGAGGAATGGCCTTAGATATCTATAGCCAAGAAGAATGAGTTCAGAGTTTCTCTGTAATTTAGGGCACAGTGTCTGGAATTTAAGCCACTTCCATGCCCACATTTCAGAGCTGCAGGCGCCTCCCACCTGGACAGTGTTCTCTGTTTCACACTCTCCATTTCTTGGATGATTGCTTTCTCTGCTACTGGGATTAAAAAAAAAAAAAAAACCCTCCAAGACAAGTCACTTTCTCATTGGCCTGTGACATACTACATGAACCATCTATATTACAGATGTGACCATCGGTGCTGCCAACGTTGATTCATACCTTGGCGACCTCATGGATCACTGACAGCCATGCCACCTGGCAGGCTGCCTGGAATTCACCAGGGCCTGTCAGAAGCCCCAGCTGGACCTCCATTTTGCAGGAGATCATAAGCCTGGAGGCTACCCTTGGGTTTCAAGCCTACTACTGTCAATCTAAGGAACAATTGCATCCTCAAATCAAAAGTCAGGGATTCTAAGAGGAGCAGTGCTGCTTACGGAGCTGAGGGGTGACTTGGAGAAGTACAAGGAGATAACAAAGTCTCTTTCAGGCATCTTTTCATATTCCAAAGCCCTAGGCAGTCAATAAACAATGTGCCGCCTGCCAGGTGGAGTTCTTGCTATCTTGTTGACGGAGCATTCATCGTGAGGCTGCCTGGGCATCCTATCATGGGGGAAAGGAGGACTCTGACCACTTCTGTAGTGTAGATTAACGCGAGGGCTGCATGACACTGTTACTTCATGGTCTTTGTCTCAGCCGCATCACGAGGGAGGGCAAGTGGTTCTCTCTGGTTTTGGACTCTTGCTTTTTAATCTTTTTTTGCTGCCTTTGATTTTTACTTTTGGCTCCTGGTAAGGTGGGTTGTCATGGATAGAGCCTTGTGCCTGGCTCAGCATGCTGTGTGCTGGAGGAGCACAACTCTGAATGCTCACCAGTGAGTCCAGGGCCAAGGTTACCAGATCTTCTTTCTTGGCCTTCATGCTCAAATGATCTCATTAGATCCAACCAGGCACACAGCTACTAAAAATACTCCTCAAAACACAACCACCTCCACCTCCACCTCCACCATAGGCTTAAAACTCCTCCCATAAGTCAAGTTGCAAGAGATTGAGGAAGGATTAAAGGAAGATGAGGCCAGATAGTACAGGTCAATAGTTCTGAGAACACTAGAGCTTAGAGAATATTTGGTACCCGGTAAAGTCACCATTTCTCAGACTTGCAAATTGATACGCACATAAGGCTTGGGTCTTAAATAAAGCCATACACTTAAAATATATAATAGGCAATAGGACTAAAATAAATTCAAAATACACTTCCTCTTCTTGTTCCTTTTCTGTGGTTTTACGAGAGTCAGAAAGCTATGGTATAGAGGAAAAAGCAGTGGCTTTCAAAATCAGATTGGAATCTCTCTGTGTTCCCGTCATCTCTATGTCCCCGTGTACAAGTCTATAAAGTGGAGATAATAATAGCTCTTCCTTGGGCAGTGCCTGTGGCTCAAAGGAGCAGGGCGCCAGCCCCATATGCTGGAGGGGTGGGTTCGAATCCAGCCCCAGCCCAAAAAATAAAAAAATAAGAAAAAATAGCTTTTTCTTGCCGTGGTGAGGTCCAGGATGTATGTAAAGAATATGCCACATAATAGGTGCTCAGCAAAGAGAACTGTTACTTATTTGGGAGCAGAATAGAATATCTTCAGAGAGAATATGATTCTGGGTTGCTTTTCTTACCCTTTCTGTACAGATTTGCCAGAAATCAATGATCGAGTCTTATCAAGATATTTGCCCTCTGAATGGCAACATAAATTAATTTTCCTGCCTGGGGTGTGTGGGGGGGATGTCTATATGCTTTGTCATGGAGATAGGTGACATCATCACAGCTAGCAAGAAATGAACATTTTTTGTATTCTCCTAGGTAGGAAGGACTGGTGGTAGCTTGGGACCTTCATAGAAAGATCCATCTGGGTTGAGGGGGAATACTGATTACAATCCCTTATCAAACGCCCTTGGGGCCAAATGTGTTTCAGAATTCAGAATTTTTCAGACTATAGAAGAAAAATGTCATGTAGTTACTGTATATTATGTAATACCCCTGGCAGAGTCTGGGACAGCAATTTGTAAGCAAAAAACATTCAGAGTTATGCAGCAAATATTCATATTAAGTGGGATAAATGAAGTCTACAAGGAAATTCAGGTCAGGTTAGGTTTTGCTGCCAAATGAGTTAGGAAAAATTTTTCAATGTTCAGAGCCCTTTGGATCTCAAAATTGCACCTTTTCGGTTTATAGTTATAATAGAGATGATGATAAATAATAACAACAGTTGCATTTAATAAGTGTTTTTCTTGTGTCAAGGGCCCTAAGCACCTTTATATATGTTTTCTTATTTGTTTTATTAACAGTCTTGTGAGGTTGTTATTACTGTTTTCTGTTTAGCGATGAGGAAAATAAAGCTCAGAGATACTAAGAAACTTGCCCCAGGTCACACAGCCAGTAAATGGCAACCTTAGGATTTGAACCTATATCCATCTGATTATATCTATGCTGCTAAAAATAGATTTACTGTTTCCCCTACATAGTAGAGGCTGCCTCACCTTGGAGTCCTAACCATTTGTCTTGTGGTGAAAGAATATTTGCCAGGCTATTTTAGCCCTGTGATTTGAGCTGGGCTGGAAGTGTTCTAAACTGGCTAACGGTTGAAAGGAGTGAAGGGCAAGGAGGTCAGCAGGCAGCAAATGGCATAAACCTAGTCGTTACAATATTGGCAAGCCAGATGTATTGACAGAAGGCCAGCCCAGACTGACTTTGACCTTGGTCTGATCTCCCACCATTCAAGAGAAGCTTCGTCAGCTTCAAGTGACCTTACTTGGAACTCAGCTGTCCAGAAAGGGTAAGTGGGCTGCCCCAGCCCCAGACCAGACCTCATCTCTGTGTGTGACCTCTATTGTATGGGTAGAGTACTACAGGAAACAAAAATCTTAATGAGCCTTAATGTGGGAGGAAATGGCCATCCTAAAAATAACGCCAGGCCCTGTGGAGTAATGACATCATTAGCCAACTCCAGCCTAAAGGGATTCTAAGCACTTTTGACTAGACATTTTATTTTAGCACAAGATGTATCAAGTAGATCTATTATGCTTGTCAGCCCAAGCCAGGGTTGCAAGGCAAGAATTAAGTGAAAGGCACATGTGAAGGGCCATGACACTTCCTTTAATCACATTTTACATAATTGGAATAGTTGCTATTTCTGAATCTTTGGCTGAGCGGTCTACATGACCACAACAAAACAGATCAGGGAAGAGAAGAAATTCTATCGTCTGGAGAGAATCTGACATTTTAACTCAATTCTAAGTCTTGGGGAGGAGAAGAGGCCTGGGGAACGGGATTAACCAAGAGCTGCTGAGAAAGACGGACATAGATATCATGGAGAGTTTCTTGGACCCGGGATTATCCTTCTCTTTTTCGCTGACAAATGAGCAGAGAGTTTCCTCCTTCCCATCATTCTTTCCCTAAGAGGGTTCTTATGATCATGCATGAAATAACTGCTTTGTCACCTCCCATTTAGCCTCCTCCACGAGCTCCACGTGGCTAGGAGCAGGTTCATCTATTCCTTCTTCCTCAGAACGCATCCCTTCTTTCCTAGAACTCAACATCATCCCTGGCACATGTTAGGACGCTCAACAAAAGTGTGTCAAATTAGATCAAATGCCTATGAATTATTATAGTTTTGTAACTAGTGAAGGACTATTTTGTACGTCTCTGTTCACTTATAAGAGCTTGTTATTAATGTGTCCTCACCCCAGGGATAGAAGGGGACGATCGTACTTCCTCAAGTGGCGCAGTGGTGAAGCGTGCTTTGGGCTAAGGCCAGGGAGTCCTATACACTATGGCTTCAGTCAAGTGGTTCTACCAACTCAGGCTCCCTTCATGTAAAGCAATGGCAAAAGCTCCTAGTAAATCCTGGCTTCAGACAGGGACCTGCAGAATAGATGACATTAAACCATAGTAGGCGGTGACAAATCAGCCTACTGTGACTCTCAGACCTGAAGGGTCTTTCCTTTTCCATCGCACTGGTCCTACTAAGACAAGCCGTGGCTGTGGCGTTCTCAGGCTCACCTCCCCCGGGAGGCAGGGAAGGTGAGGTGAGACCACTCTTTGTGTGGTCTGGCCACGTGTCTGCCCACGTACTTGTTTCTCTCCAGAACAAAATGTCTGTTTCAGCTCCCTCCCCTCTTCCCTCCCTCCCTCCTCTGCCCTCCTTTCCCACTTGCAGTCCTCACTCAGCCTTCCCCTCTCTTCGCTCTGGCCCCCCTGGGGCCTGTCATAATTAGAAAAGGAGGAAGGAGGGGAGCCATCCTAGCTCACCAGGGCTTTAGAGAGAGTTGGGACCGCGTGCTGGGGACCCAGAGCCTCAAAGCTTTCCATGTCTTTCTTCTTTTCCAAACCACAGCGCCTGCTAACACAGGCAGGCCCTGTGCTAAAGTTAGGGAGGGGTCAAGGGCAAGAATACATGGCTTTGAGTGTCAACACAGGTGTAGCAAAATGTGAGAGTGTGTGTGTGTGTGTGTGTGTGCGCGCGTGTGAAGATGAATATGGCTGTGGGCAGGGAGTGATTAACAGTGTGTTGTGCTTCCAGTGGAGTAGTGCAGAAAAGGATTTTTCATCTGGAAACTTTAATCCATGCCATCTTTGGGGTATAAATTCTCTAGGGAATCCCTTGGGACTAACCCCTCTTTCTGCCCTCACATTTTTGCTCCCTTGGGCTCTCTGCTTTACCTTCATAAGAAAGAAAGTAGTGGTTAGAGTAGATGATTGGGACCCCCCAAATCTCTGCCCCCACCAAAGCAGGCTAGCATGAGTTGAGTACACTGGAGCTCACCATGCCCGCACACAGGGGAAAGCTGCAGGCTTTCCCAGCTTCTGCTGCGCAGTGGTCTCACTCCTTTGCTGGCATTTTCCTGAGCAATGCTGAGGGGATCATTAATCTGTCTCCTTGCTATTTTTCTGCCCAGCCCAGGGGACGACTCTGGCCTATAAATCAGCTCAGTACGGAGTGGGAAAATCAAGAAACGGATACAGTAAGGAGGAAAATAGCCACTCAGGAAGCATACAGATCTGAGGTGTGAGACCCAGAGAGCGGGGGAAGAAGGAAGAGCCGTTTTTGGAAGAAATAACATGGTAGAGCTAGATCCAGGACAAAAGAGACCTTGGATCTTGTCTCCAAGATGTTACTCTAAGCTGCTTGCTTCAGCTAATCTCTCTGGGCAACAACTAGGCCATCTGTTCAGGTAGGATCCCACCACGCCCTCACTCGGCTTTGTGCATTCCTAGAAACCAGAGGTGTGCAGAGAATCAAAACAAATTCACACATGCAGGGCGGTGCCTGTGGTTCAAAGGAGTAGGGCACTGGCCCTATATACCAGAGGTGGCAGGTTCAAATCTAGCCCTGTCCCCGCCCCCCCAAAATTCACACATGCAAATTATTGAACCCTGTCTATTTGCTCATGCAAAGTAATTAATGAAAGGTACTCAAGGCGAAGATTTCTCAGCAGCAGGTGGCAGAGGGGAAATATGGGCTTAGAAGCAGGCCTGATATGGAGTCTCTCTGAGTCTCTGCGTACCAGTCCATTAAGCCTGTCTTGCACCTCAGTTTCCTCCTCCTTTTAGATCGGTAAGAATTGCAATCTTCTGTGACCGTGGCAATGCCACCACAGTGATATGAAAATATGCGACTCTTCCACATCTTGGCAAACATTTGCTGTCACTGAGGCTTGAAGGGAGAAAGGACTGCCTTGGTGGGTCCTTCATTAGGTCCCAGACCACATGGGCTTGACCATGCCCTTCTAGGACAGAGTCTATTTTAGGGGCATTTGTATTTTGAGAAGCATCTTGGTGGCTTAAAGAGCTCAGACTATCTAGAAACAGACGGGCTTACATATACCAATGGGGGTCGAGGACGGACACACTGTTAATTTGTTGTTGTGTGTTTGTTTCTGTGGGGAGTTATGGTTTCACTGTTGAGGACTTTTGTCCTTAGAACCTTGCCCACTTTCATGTAATAGCCTCCTGGATCAGAAATTCTCAACATTTTTCTTATTCACAGTAATGGATTGCTGTATCTCGAAACGGCATTGGTAAATGACTGATTTATTAAAGCCGCTGATGAATTACGTGGCCTCCAGGGGGATCCTGAGTCTGTCTGAGGCCCTGTAACCTCAGCTGTGAAATGGAATCACAGCACCTGCCTTGTTGGTTTCTAGTGAGCATTAGGGATACAGTATTGAAGTACACTTTCTGAAGCGCAGAGGTGCTCAATGAGGGAAGGCCTTTACTATCATGGGGCCATTACTATCATGGGGTCATTACTATCTTAGGGTCATTACTACAGGGGGGCCATTACTAGCATGGGGCCACTACTATCATGGGGCCATTACTATCGTGGGTCCGTTATTGTTGTGGGGCCATTGGAAGTGAAAACTGGAAAGGACAGAGGATTAACCAGGAATAGATGGGCCCCCCCCCGCACAGTTGTCTCACAGGCCAGGTGAAGTGTGTGTGCTTATCTTGTGACTGTGTGCCCATGTGTGTATGCGTGCATGGATCTGGCAGTGTAAAAGTGTGTGTGAGCCATAAGAGAAAAACTCAATTCAATTCAAGTTGGGGAGAGGGGGAAGGTGGAAGGGATAAGAAGGGAGAAGGGAGGGTTCTTGATGTGCTCCCACTTAATGGGCACAATGTAAGGGTATATGGCACGCCTCTTGGGTGCAGAACACAACTACAAGAGGGACTCTACCTAACAAATACAAATATTGTAACCTCGTTGTTTATACCCTCACATTAAACTGAAAAAAAGAAAAGTGTGTGTGAGAGTAAGTATATATGTGTGTGAGCATATGGCTATGCGGGATGGCTTATGCCTCTAATCCGAGCACTCTGGGAGGCTGAGGTGGGTGGATGGCCTGAGCAAGAGCGAGACTCTGTCTCTACTAAAAATAGAAAAACTAGCCGGGTGTAGTGTTCGGCATCTATAGTCCCAGCTACTTGGGAAGCTGAGACAAGGAGATCACTTGAGTACCTTGAGTACAGAAGTTTGAGGTTGCTGTGAGCTATGATACTGAGGCACTCTACCCAGGGTGACAGAGTGAGACTCTGTATCAAAAAAAAAAAAGTAAAGAAAGAATATGTGAGAATATATATGCGTGTGTGTATGCACAAGTGAGCATGTGTGCACATGTGTGACTATTTGTGGGCACATAAGCATATCTGCCTATTGGGGTAGACATACTTACTGGTTCTGCAAATAGACTTTGACTTTGTTCATGAGTCTCTCTCCACCTGGGCTAGCCTTCTCTCCTCCTACATCTTGTCAACTTCTTTTGATTTGTCAAGATTCACCTCATAGCACCTCCTCTTTGAGAAGATGCTTTGAAGCCATCCTTGAACTCCTAGTGTAGAGTTTATTATTTTCACTTCTCTGCCTTTACTCTAACTAGATGAGCAGCAGGAGGACAGATTCCCTGTTTGGGCTCTGGGCTCAGATGTCATGGGTCTGAATCTTGGCTCTTCAGCTTGCAGCCGAGTGATCCTAAATGAGTTACTTGACCTTTGCAAGCCTCAACTTCCTTGTCTGTAGTATGGAAATAATGGTGTCTTGCTCGTAGGGATCATAGGTTTAAATAATATGATAAATGCATTCAGAGCATTTCAAATAGCACTAGTTCACATTGAGTGTCAAGTATCATTATTCCTGCTGCTGGTGTATTTGTCACACAGTATTACAATACCATAGTGGTCTGTTTACATATTTGTTTCTCCAAGTCTGTGAACTCCTTGAGCAAGGATTTTTTTCTCGAGCATCTACACAGTAGCTTGGCATCCCGAAGCAGTTTAGTAAATGCAAAATATGATTACTTTTCTCTTTTCTTCCCTGTTTCTCTTTTATTCCATCTTAGCCTCTCCAGAGTCCCCTTCATGCTACCACCAGAAGGAAAACTTGATGGCCAGAGTACAGCTTCATTCTATACAAAAGATATCCTTAACCAACTCATAAAGATCTGCACTGTCTCTATACTTAGCAGGCATTTGGCTTACATTTATTACATCACCAAAGCTATTTTTTCCTGCCATTGAATAATGGATTCAATTGAAGAACTTGAAAGCCCTTTCTGGCCCATCAATGAGTCGAAGGACAAAACTTCTAGTGGGACAACACAGCCCTGTTGACACTCCATAGAAAGTGCCCTCGGTCACTCTTATCTACTCATTCCCCAAACATGCAACACCAAACAAAACCAGGCCCAGAAAGAGAAAAGGCCAGCTCACCACAGAGAACTGACCCCCAGATGCCACAGTGCAACATACATACAAATGAACTATTGTACAGAGCACAAGCCATCAGCCTCCCTAAGTTATCACCCTATCTTTGCTTTCTAAAGGGCTTTGCAGATGAGTCTGAACTGGATGCAGACTCAGGCCCAGCCTAGTTTCTAAGGCAGTCTGGTATGAGGCAGGAACTTTAGGCCAACCACCCAAGTAAGAATTGGAACTAAGCAATGTTCTCTGGGACCCAGGATTTTGTATACTTGGTTGAGCCCTGAATACCCAAGAAGCCCCTTAGAGCATTTCCTGTGCTTCTACTATTATTTAGTCCAAAGATCAAGACTTCTGCTCTGGTGTACCACTCTATAATTTTCTCCCACTCTATAATTTTCTAGGCTCCCTGCCTGGTATGACCAAGCCCCTTGTTGCTATGACTGCTGCCCTGAAAGTCATCAAAGATGAGGCCTCTGGGAGGTTTCTGCTTCTTATTTTCCTTCCTTCTTAGGGTTGGTTCCATCTCTACATGCTTCTGCCCATTGCAAGGGTTTCATTGTCTATGGATAGGTTATTGATGCTGTATCCCCCCCCTTAGCCTCACCTAATATCATCTTGGGAAATTATTAGACCTATGTTTGCTTTTTCCCAATTTTGAGTGGGCAGGCATATATATTTTAAATTCTTTGGGCCCACTCCATGGTCCTACCTAGTAGGATTTGGCCAGTTATCCCCAGAGCACTAATGGCTACATGAAGCAGTATAAAATCGGTGTGGCTATCTCTACTGTCCCTTGTAAGAGTTGGGTATAGTGCTTGTGCACATGACTGTAAGAGATAAAGGGAAATTCAGTTTTGGGTGTGTTGAAAGTGAGGTGCTCACAGAATACAGCCAGTGAGGTTTCTAGTAGATGATTGGATTATGCCATATAGTAGTCAGGGGAGAGGGGTAAGTTACAGACAAAAAACTGGGAATCATCAAGTTGTGAAAGATAGCTTGTATCTATGACACTGCCTAGATTCAAGAAATGAGAAGAGGGAGCTGAGTCTTGAGCCCAAAAGATCCCTAACATGTATACAATAGACAGTGAAAAAGGAGATTTCATGAAGTCTGAGAAGAAATGGCTGGAGAAGTGGAAAGAGAACCTGAGAAGAGGGGTCTTACCAAAGCCAAGGGAGGAAAGAATTCCAAGGAAGAGGAATGAATAGTAAGAGATGAAAAGTGTCTATTTGCATTAGTCACAGAACATTACTGGTGACTTTGGGAAGAACTATTTTAGTGGTGTTAGAACAAAAGCCGAAACTTGAATAGGAGTCAATGAGAGTAAGAAGGTTAGGAGGCTTTGGAAAAGCTGACTGGGAAGAGGTGTATAAGGATGGTAGACAATGAGAATGTAGACTACAGAGAGGGTTGGTGTATCAGTCAAGGTCCTCCAGGGAAATAGAACTAACAGGAGAGATGGATAGATGGAAGGATGGATAGATGATAGATAGATAGATAGATAGATAGATAGATAGATAGATACATAGATACATAGATAGATAGAAAGAAAGAAAAATAGATAGATAAGAGGAGATTTACTGTGGGAATTGACTCACACAATTATGGACACCAAGAAGTCCCAAGGTCTACTGTCTACAAGTTAGAGAACCAGGTAAGCCGGTGGTGTAATTTAGTTTGCTTCTGAAGACCTAAAAATCAGGAGCTCCACTATTCAAGAGCAGGAGAAGATGGGTGTCCCAGCTGAAGACAAGAGAGAGAATTTACTCTGTCTCCACATGGTGTTCTATTTGCATCCTCAATGGATTGGATGATGTTTGCCCACATTGGTGAGGGCAGATCTTTTTTTACTCTGTCTACTGATTGGTTTAAATGGTAATATTTTCTGAAACCACCCTCACAAACATACCAAGAAAAAAGTTTTACTAGCTATCTGGGCACCCCTTAATCCAATCAAGTTCACATAAAATTACCTATCATAGCTTGTTTGATTATTTTCCTTTTAATGGAAGAGACTTGAATCTATGTGATTCTTCAAGGAAAGTAAACAAAGAGAGTTAAATACAAATGATAGAGGGGGCTTACTGATGGAGAGAAATTCATACTAGAAGCAGCAGGTCTGGGACGCTCAGCACAATTGGTAAGTAAGACAAGGCTTTGACTGGAGAGGAGCCCTTCTTCACCTTTAGACTGGATCTGGTGATCACTATTAAATAAGGAGAGTGACCAGAAGGATGTCAGGTGTCATATTAGTGGCCTATGATCCAACATTCAGCAGGCATAATCCACACAGACAAATTAGAGTTGCCTGAAATTGAAATATCTGAAATAATAAAACTCTCAAAGTGGCATTTAAGGGGCTTTGATACACATTCATGGTGACTCGTGATGAGAGAGTAGGCATTGCCAGTGACCCTGGAAATGCCACTACATGGTACCTGCTTAGTACTAATAATAGGAGATGGAAATTTTGTCTGGAGAACAGGGCCAGAGAGGAGGTACTGCTCTCCTGGCAGGGGGTGCTGCCCAGGGGACTTCCCTTTGGGGACTGATCACAAGGCTCCTCTAACGGGGCCTCTCCTTGCCCACTACCATTTTTCTTCATTATTTCTGCTATGTCACCCATCATGTTGTCAGTTTCCTCTCAGAACGGCGATAAATGGCACCTCTCATGTGGTGTCCTTAGGGGACACCTGTTATTTATTTTGATGATGGGCAAGATGCCATGGCTAATTAAGAAAAATTGTGGACTTCCCACAGCCAATTCATAGTCCCTTGTCAGCTCAGTCCCACAGTCCTTCACCCCACATTGAAGCCATTTCCTCCACTGAGAGATTTTGGGGGGCAGGAGGCAAGGAATAGCAGGCATCACTCCTTTCCTTTATCTCTGAAGCGTTCCATACCCCTCTTCCTGCTAAAGTACATGGGGCATCATAGGCCTAAGCTGTTTGCCTATTGTAAGTCCCAGGCCTCTGGGAGGCAGGGAAGTTCAGTCAAGTTTTTCCCTTGTGTCCACCCTAAGAAACCTGGTGACACACCCAGTGGAATGTTTCCTCCCTCATGACTTGGCAGGAAGGAAAGGCAACTTTGGCCAGGGCTGCCTGGACACAATGACCCAGATAAACAAAATGACACCTTGCTTGTGCCTGGGTCATCTAACTCCATCTAGTCTGAATTTCTCAAAAGAATAGAAATTGCTGGCCCACCTTCTGAATTCTCCAGATTCAGGTGAGAGGACGTTTTTGCACGTGAGTGGGGAAGATCCTACTCAGGAAAAGCAGTTCCTGGCCTCTAGGATCCGAGTGCTAGGGAGGGAGTCAGGATGAAATTAGAAGGATTATGTGGGGTTGGTGGGCATGAGAATGGGGTACAGAGGGATGTGGATGAGTTCTGTGAAGACTTTCATTTTTTATCTTTATTTTTTGAGACAGAATCTTTCTTTGTCATCCTGGCCAGAGTGCAGTGGCATCATCATAGCTTACTGCAACCTCAAACTCCTGGGCTCAAGCCATCCTCCCGCCTCAGCCTCTGAAGTAGTTGAGACTACAGGTGCATGCCACTGCACCTAGTTTTGTTTTGTTTTTGCCTTTTTGTGTAGTCCGGGTGTCACTCTTGCTCAGGCTGGCCTCGAACTCCTGGCCTCATTGATCCTCCCACCTCGGCCTCCCAAAGTGTTAGGATTATAATCATGAGCCACTGTGCCTGGCCTAGGCTTTCTTAACTTTGGGGGAGTCTTGCATCTGGGAAGATGTGATGAGGTTTACCCAGGACAGAAGGATTGCCAGGACACTCCTTGTGTTCTGAAGAGCCTGGATATTTTGGAATTATTTGCAGAAATTTAAACTTCAGGTGCCCAGGTGGCCCGTGTGCTTTATGGATGGATTCTTTATAATAAACAGGCAAAGGGTCATTGGGAGGGAAAAGGAGAGGAAGGGGTGACCAGGCTTGGAACGAGTTTGGCTAGAGGCTGGAATGGCGGTCTGTGCCCCAAAGGAGGACTAGGGACAGCTGAGCTCAGTGCCTGGATCCGAGAAGTCATTATGACTTCTCCCTCTCTCCCTCCGCCTGGCTTCCAGCCCTTTCTGCTGGTCAGGCTCTCAGAGCGCTGCCTAAGAAGAAACTACATTGTATTCAGAGACGGGATGCCTTCAGAGCAGGCTGTTTTCTTCACACTGGGACACGGTACAGCCTCCCCCTTTTATCTCCTCTTTGATTTCACATTGTACCTGTTTTGACACACAGCCCAGGACAAAAGTCCACTGTGTATGACCCTCCTCCTCCCTCTTGCCCTCTGGTGCTGCTCCCTGCCCCCAGCATCAGAGACCAGCAGACCCTGCAGAGATGTGATCCGGGCTTGGCATTCCCATGACCTGACTGCTTCAGGAATTGCAAATGTCTCCGATTAAAACCAGTAGAGCTAATCTGAACACAGTTGCCACAATATGGAAGGAAATAATAGTTGGCTGCGTTTCTCTGACTCCCCAGTCCTGGGAAAGGAAATATTTGCAGGGAAAAGAAGGAACAAAGAAGAAAAGGGAGGGAGAGGAAGATGGAACACGTGAATGGGTGGCTTTGACCCCCATTCTGCCCATGCAATGCCAGCTGGGATTACATACTGTTTTCTGCATGTGCCTTCCTGCACCCAGGCTTAACGTCTGTACAGCTTCCTAGGCAGATGTGACTTCTAGAAATTACTGGGAAACCTCAGGAAGATCCCTACGTTCTAGATCCAGATCAGCCTGGGTTCCTCTGCTGCTGCCTTAGGTCAAGAGCGCCATAGGCAGGGGAGGAGTGCTCAGACCCCCCAGAGGGATGGAGAAGGAGCCCCTTACCACCTCTGATGTGCAGGCCTTTTGAAACCTTCAATCACTACATTTTGTTATTTTTAAAGATAATGTTGTCTCTGAGCATGGGCCAGTTCTTGTGAGGTTGACTGTTACGCTGAACTGGGTTGGTAGAAGAGGAAGGGAAGGAAGTCTACAGAAGAAATACAGGTACAGAAACTCAGCATCCCTTCCTCCAGGAATCGGAGACATCTGGAGGAGTCAAAATGAAGGCTCTCAGCATGACGAGTTTATGGCAGAAAGCATGCAGAGAGCTGTGTGTGGGGTGGGGCACAGTGGCAGAGTCCCTTCCAGCCTTTACCCTGTACTAGAGTGAGCCCCCAAGCTCTCCAAGGCTGCAGAGTCAGCCCCGAGGTGTAAATGCAGCTCTGCCATGGTCTGAGCACTTGGGATCCAGCTGCCTGATACATCCATGCTCAACTCATAGGAAGGTCTGGCCGCAGCTGTCCTTCAGAGTCCCAGACTGCTTCACAATGTGTGCAAAAGAGCACGTGGCTTGTAAACTGGGGGTAAGTGTGGAGTCCACTTTGGAAGAGTTTTCCTGAATCCCCATCTTCCTGGAAATATTTCTTCAGGATTTTAAGGTTCTCCATCAAAGTCCCCCTTACTTCTCTCCTAAAGAAATCTGTATTCTTCTTTCCTCCATTGAGCTCATTCCAGACAGCGGATGATATTTGAACCGGGCCTTAATGCATGTCTAAGAGTTCACCAGGCAGGTGGTGTTTGTTTTTGTGTTCATTCACAAGCATTCATGCCTGATTCCGGATGCCAAGAGCTGTGCAGGAACTAGGCTTACAAGGATGAGGTCACTGACTTCAGGGAAGATATGGTTTAATGCAGGAGACAGACCTAGATGTAATTAACTATGATAGAAGGCTGAATGGAATAAAGGCTAACAACATTTGAAATGACTTCTGCCTTGAGATTCATTCTGCTGCTGTGTGAGTCTAGGCTAAGCCACTGGCTACCTGAGCAGTGTACCTCTCTTCCTCCTCTTGTTCTGAGCTAACTCAATATAAGTCAGCCTTTTATTCCTTCTTCTGAACATCTCCTTCTTCCTCCTGGCTAGAATGCCTTGATGTGGACTTCCTTCAAGCGAACAACAATAATGATCATTTCTGAATGACCAGTGCTTCACAAATATCACTGGGCCTTGGAGAAGTCATTGTATTACTAAGGGGAAGAACCTGGATTTACATCCGGAATATCTAATTTCAAATGCTGTTAATACTGGGATATCTAATTTCAAATGCTGTTAATACTTTATTATCTTGCTTCTGTGTAAGTTTTGGGTTTGAATTAGACTACTCAAAATGCCCAGGAATTGGAGGTTGCTGTGAGCTGTGATGCCATGGCACTCTATCCAGGGTGACAGCTTGAGGCTCTGTCTCAAAAAAAAAAAAAAAAAAAAAACCCACTTTGGAATGAGATGGAGTATATACAATTTTAAAGAAAATTTACATTAATTCTTATAGGAATAGTATGAGTTAGAGCGTTCTTGGAATATTATGAGTTTCCACTTTCTTGGAAATGTAGAGACACATCTTGTTCTTGTTTAAAATTAAGAAGGTTAATAATGCTGGGCAATTCCACAGTGCTTTAAATTTTACAAAGAGCTTCGCATACATTCTATCATTTTATCCACGTAACCCCTTACATATACAGTCAGGTGGCACCAACATTAGTTACCCCCAATATATCGTCTATTCAAGTAACTTATTCCTGGTAGCCATTCTTCCACATGCTTTACACATATTAATTCACAAGAATCTATGAGGAGGCTTGGCACCCATACCACGGTGGTTACAGTGCCAGCCACATACACCAAGGCTGGTGGGTTCGAACCCAACCTGGGCCAGCTAAACAACAATGACAACTGCAACAAAAAATAGGGGCATTGTGGCAGGTGCCTGTAGTCCCAGCTACTTGGGAGGCTGAGGCAAGAGAATCGCTTCAGCCCAGGAGTTGGAGGTTGCTGTGAGCTGTGATGCTACAGCACTCTACTGAGGGTGACATAATGAGACTCTTTCTCAAAAAAAAAAAAAAAAAAGTCGGAGGAGTCGTAATCATGACTACCATCCTAAAAATGAGAAAACCGAAAAACAGAGGGTTAAATAAATCAGTAAATCATCCTGAAACACAGGACCAGTCAATACATGTAAAACTGGGATTGGAATCCAGGCAGCCCGTCTTCTCCACGCTGTACTGAGGACTCCTTCAGCTATTGTTTGGGTCACATTTCCTAGCTATAAGGGGTCGACTTTTTATACCAGCTTCTGGCTATCAGAAAATCGAAAACTTCTAAGTTTGACTTATTTCTCAAGCATTTCCAGGGGCAAGATATGTTGTAAGTCCTGAGTAGTGACCAGGAAGCTCCATGAAAAAAAAAAAAGTTGAGGCATAAAGTTAAATAAGAGCGTGACATTTTGAGAGTGGAGTATTCAGTAGGGCTGGCTGTGGCTGCAAAGCCAATAATAATATGGGCGTACACCGAGTAACTTGGAATCATCGGGTTGTGCAGGGCTTCATATGAGAAGCTAAGGAGAGCGTGCATTACCCTGAAAGTGATAGGGTAAGGATTTGAGGAGGGGCTTGGCATTACCAGATTTATCCTTTGGAACATTTATTCTTGTGTCGGTATGGAGGGTGAATTAGCAGGGTAGGAGGCTGGCTACCATTAGGAGCCGCTGGCTCTGGATCAAAAAAGTGTTAATGGAGTGAGACGTGAGGCTGTGACTACCACCAAGCTGAAGTAGCAGCAGGTAAATGGTGGAAATGGAACAGACTTGCAAAGGGGTAAGACTTTGGAACGGGATTAGAAGGGAAGCAGAGGGGGGAGATGTGCTTATTTCCATTGTCTTGGCTAGCTTGGGAAATGGTGATACTATTAACTGAGGGAAGGGGAGTGTCATAGGTTTTTATGGGGGGAGATAATCAGTTTGGTTTCAGAAATTTTGATATTGAAGTGCTCTGGGGAAATCTACTTATAGATCTAAGACATAGTAGGTGTTTCTAACAAATCAACAAATAAAAGAACATCTTTATAGAACAAAATAAGCAAAAAAATGCAAAGATGTAATTTTCAAAGGAAGAAATACAAGACACAATAAACAGTGAACAAATATTATGAAATGTTATTAAAATGATGAGAAAAATAAATTAGGAAAAATGAAAAACAATGCTATTTTCTATTTTTGGTCAGAGTTTGGGGGAAAGCTAGTGTGCTCTTATCTATTGCTGGTGGGAGTATACATTGGTGAAATGCTTTTTGAGAATAATTTGACAATATTTATGAACAGTTTTTAAAAGGTTCGTATGTGGCCGGGCATGGTGGCTCATGCCTGTAATCCTAACACTTTGGGAGGCTGAAGTGGGAGGATTGTTTGAGGCCAGGAATTTGAGACCAGTTTGAGCAAGTGCGAGACCCTGACTATAAAAAAAAAAAATAGAAAAATTAACCAAGCATTGTGGTGGGCACCTGTTGTCCTAGCTAGGAGACTGAGACAGGAGTATTGCTTGAACCCAGGAGTTTGAGGTTGCAGTGAGCTATGATGACACCACTACACTTTAGCCTGGGTGACAGAGTGAGACTTGTCAGAAAAACAAACAAGCAAAAAAACCAGTTTGTATGCCTAAACCCTTTAGCAACAAGGATGTTCGTTGTAATGCTGTTTATGGTGGTACAAAATGTTGAAACGAGGCTCATGTACAAAAATTAGAAGAAAAGTTTAAAAGAATTTTGATACAGTTATATCACGCAATGCTGTGTAGCCATTAAAATGATGTCATAGAATTAGACTTAGTGATTGGGAAGACTACAACATTTTACCAAGAAATATGTAAAAGACAAATGTTTAATGAAAAAGACAAATGTTTGTACCAAATAGTCAATAATTTGTGCAAGAAAAGACCATAAAGTTACATGGACATCAAGTTATTATCAGTGATCATTTCTGGGTTTTGTCCTTTGGATTCTTTTTGCCTACTTGCACATCCCAATTTTCTGTAGAAAACATGTAGCACCTCTGTAATTTTACAAAGTCATTTAAAAGTCTTAAGTATCGGGTAATCAAGATGACTTTTACCAAATGAATGGATCTGCAGATTAGGAGGTGATGAGACCTGAAGGTGAAGAACTGGGAGTCCTTGATGTTCAGATGAGAGCTCGTGAAGTCAGCTGGGAGAGCAGGGAGAGCTAACAGGTAACCACGGAGCCCTGGAGAACACTGGGACCTATGGAGTTAGTGCAGCGGGATCAGTGAAGGGGCCAGGGAAGGAATGGTGGGAGAGCAAAAGCAAGTAGCGTGCTGTGACAAAGAGCAAAGAAGATTTCTTAATGAAGTGATCGCTGTGTTGTGAGCAAAAGGAAGTCTGGTAGGTTCAAGGCTGAAGGGCAGTCATGGGGCATAGAAATAAACAGGGCACAGAGCCCTTAGCAGTGAAGTTTTAGGAGGGTTGGGGTGGTCTGGTGAGATCCTCGAGAGAAGGGAACACTACTCTCTGAGGGATCTTGGTGGGTGGGAAGACAAAAGAACAGTAGCTTTGGGGAGAAGCAGAGTTGAATAATGGGATTTTTCAAAAAAAAGGGAGCCTTTAGGGAGACAGAGGGAGGAACAGATGTTTTGAGGTTAAGTTAAAGGACCTGTTATGAAGAAGAATTGAAAAGACGTAGACAGCTGGGGACAAGTGGGAAAGATTTGAGGGAAGTGAGAGAGAAAGGGATAAAGACCACATGGGGAAGGAGGCCCTGGGCTGATGGGCAGGTTTGTCCTGGAGGAAAGAGGAACATTTCTTGCCGTAGGGTAGGAGGGAAGGCGTCCTGGATGCTGGGCTGAGCTGCCCGCATCTGCCCTTCAGGACAGCAGTACTTATCCCAGCTGCTAGGCACCCCGCTCTTCCTTGAGAATGGCCTTAGTTGAAAAGAACTTCCCCAAGCAAGGCCGCAGCCCCTTCTTGGGCATCTGACATCTTTTTCTCAGACAGTCCTATGCTTGGTTAAAAGCTCTGCTGACACAGACTTGAAATTGTTAATGATCTTATCTTTGAACTTAAATTGTGGTACATGTACACCATGGAATATTATGCAGCCTTAAAGAAAGATGGAGACTTTACCTCTTTCATGTTTACACGGATGTTTTGTTAATTTCAATGGGACATCAGTGCCTGTGTGCCAGCAGAGGGGATAGGCACAGGAGCGTGTAGCTCATTCCCCGCGGCCTCGACTGGATACAGCATTTGGGATCACGATCAGCTTTGGGAAGCTGCTTCATCTGTATTCACCCTGAGTCTTGCCAAGCTCTCACGCATCATGGGCCCACAGTGTTAGGTAATTGCAAAACTTACTTCATCTCCATATCCCAATTACCCACTGAAAATTTCAAACTTATGGCCTGCTCCTATTGGCTCTTCCTGCCAGAGCAGTAATTCCTTATTGGCTATCCTACCATCCCGTCACCACTCTAAGACTTCCCCTAACCGAACCTGTATAAGAGTGTGCGTCTCTTTTGGCTTTCTCTCTCTCTCTCTCTCCCTCTCTCTCTATCCCCTCTCTCCCCCTCTCCCCCCTCCTTTTTTTTTCTCTCTCTCTCTTTTCTCCTCTTCTTGGTGCTGTCTGCAGCATCCCTCACCCATAAAGACCTTTCATACGAGCCTTGGTGGTCTTTGAGATCTCAGCCGGTCAAGAGCTGCCCTTTCACACACAATTCTGCGCCCCTGCCTCATCTCAAGGTCTACAGCCCAGTGAGGAGGCCACTGACAACCCCACCAGGCTGCGCTTTCCCTTCATCCCGAACTTACTTAAACTCAGAAATGAGGCCATGGAATTATAAGAAATGTGAACAATCAAGGAACCCGACCATCTCCCTTTTTACCCACATTATATTCCCATATTAGTCAACCACTTATGCTGAAAACACTAAGAAAGGGGAAAACAGAGCAATATGTAGTTTCTCTTCCTTTCAGCCTCTCCTTACTCACTGCTGAGCTGAGGGTAAGAGTGTTGATAACGTGTATGTATCAAGAAGGGAAGTAAAGGCCGGGCGTGGTGGCTCATGCCTGTAATCCCAGTACTCTGGGAGGCCGAGGGGGGGTCGATTGCCTGAACTCATGAGTTCGAGACCAGCCTGAGCCAGAGTAAGACCCCCATCTCTAAACATAGCTGCACATTGTGATGGGAACCTGTAGTCACAGCTATTCGGGAGGCTGAGACAAGGGGATCTCTTGAGCACAAGAGTTTGAGGTTGCTGTGAGCTGTGACGCCACAGCACTCTTCCAAGGCATTGGAGTGAGATTCTGTCTCAAAAAAAAAAAAAAAGAAGAAGCGAAATAAAAACACTTCTGTGTGGTGTTTCCTGTTCAAGTAAAAACAAAATACAAACGCATGTCTGAGCCATGAAAATCTTTACTTTACCTCTCTTGTGTATTGTAAATAATAAAGTTTTTTTTTTTGCGGTTTTTGGCTGTGGCCAGTTTTGAACCCACCACCTCTGGTATATAAGGCTGGCGCCCTACTTCTTTGAGCCACAGGCGCTGCCCAATAATTAAGTATTCTTTTAAAGAAAGCTTTCTATGTTAGAACTTTTTTTTTTTTTTTTGAGACAGAGTCTTACTATGTCACCCACTATGTCAGCCATGGCATCACAGCTCACAGCAACCTCCAACTCTTGGGCTTAAGTGATTCTCTTGCCTCAGCCTCCTAAGTAGCTGGGACTACACATGCCCGCCACAATGCCCAATAGGTGGCTATTTTTTTGTTGCAGTTATCACTGTTGTTTAGCTGCCCCGGGGTTGGGTTTGAACCCACTAGCTTCAGTGTATGTGGCCAATGCCCTACACACTGAGCTATAGGCGCCACATATGTTAGAACTTTTCAGGGTACTTTCCCCTGTGCTATTTCAAGAAGGGGCCCTGAATTGTCATTTTGAGCTAAGCCCCACAAATTATATAGCTGGCCCTGGGCAAGTTACCCAACCTTAGTTTCTTCATCTATAAACTGATTTAAAAAATGGAAAAAGTTAATATAGATGAAGGGCTTTCTATAGCTCTTAGCACAAATAATGTGATGTTTGGTGCTATTAGAGAAATAGCAGCGTGGCTGAATCTAAAGGTCAAGATGTAGGAGAAGGACTGGTGGAGAGAAGATGGGAAGCATTTGAGGGATTGGAGATCTGGAGAAAGGAGATTAGTTCTAAAGAAGCCACAGGTGAAAAGATAGGAAGTTTTCTGCTCCAAAAAATGGGCATTTTGAATGAAAGAGTTTGGCTGTGGGACAGTTCCAGGTGACAACAATATCCATGGTCCTGCCATGCAAATGGGTCTATTAGATAGAATGGAGGATAAATTTGTTGAAGCAAAGGAAATCAAGAAACTTCAAGTTGAAGTTATTAGGTGAATTATCCATTGGGAGACTGAAACCATTTTCAGACGGGGTGACGACAGAGATTTGGGTAGGAGGAAGACTTCCGAACCAGGGCTGGAAGATCTGTCAGAATCTGCAAGAATTTGAGGTCAGCAGATGGTTGCAGTGCAACTGGGAAGAGCATGGTGTGGTTGGATGCTGAGCTCAAAAGCCTCCGAAGGGGATGAACAATTGAAGACAGCTATTGGTTGCAGCATGAAGCTTGGTTCCAAAAGCCTGAAAACAAGAGCAGCCAAAATTTAACATAGGAGGACTGAAAGCATTTACTCAACCCTAAAAGCAAGTAGGATGAAGCCACAGAGTAATAGGGAAAACCCCAAACCCTAATTGGGAGGTAATAGGATCACAGATTCAAATGCTAGCTGAAGATCAAAGAACAGCAAAGCCAAGAAAGCATGAGAACAGAGAGTTGGGGTGAGTGAGGAAGTGAGGAGAGGTCCAGTAATCGGATGAGGCCATTAGACTGAGAAGAGATCCAGTTAAATTCCTGGGGGCTCCAGCTGCAGACATCCTTACATGGCCCCCGGGAGCCCATTGGAGCTGTTGAAAGCCCATTTTACTTCTGGTTGCCCATGAGAACATCCTCTGGGGCCAAGTTCTCTGATGGTGAAATGGTGAGCAGCCCACCTCTCCCAAGGGGTGGGGAGCATGTGATGAAAAACGTGCCCTGAATATTTCTTTGTCAAAATCCAATGATGATTGATTTGAGATCCCTGAGATTGCAAATGTCTGCATGTTTTTAGAACATCCTCACATTTAGTAAAAAACAAACAAACAAGAAAAACCACTTATGCTGCCCAGTTCTCAGAAGGGGGAGCTGAGGCATCCTCAGTCTGTTCCTCAGTCAGTGGGGGCCACTCACTTGCTTGTACCCCTGAGCCAGGCCCCCAGGGGGGCGCGAGCAGGTGCTGTCTGTGTGAGTTCAGCCCGGGATGCTCAGTCCTCATGGGCACCCGTGGAACTCTCCAGGACCACCTGATTCTCCCTCCTCAGAGGCTCTGCGTTCTCCTGGGCTCAGGCTTCTATCTCTGTGGACACTGTGGGGTCTCCCTTGTCCTCCTTCCCTTCCTGTGGATCTAGTCATTCCCTCCAGGTCGGAGCCTGGCCCTCCTCCTCAGCCAGCCCTTTCCTTTTTAAACCCCACACTACATAACCACCAAACTCCTCCCCTATATGTCAAATCCTACAAATCCTATTTAATCACTGGATCGTCCCTGAGTTTTAGCAAAAATAATGGCACCTGGCAACTTCTCCTTTGTGCTGTGGAACAGACATAATGTAATTAACCAAGTGAAGAGACTTTGACCTCAAGGACTCAAAAGCCTGGGGACGGGATGGAAGGAGGGCTGGGAATGCCTTTCGTCCCTTTGCGTTGAGCCTACTGCAGAGAAAAAAACAAGACATAGGTAATTTCTGAGTCAGTTATTCTGCTCCATTAAAGTCTCAATAAATTGCCTTGCTATATGCAAGTTCTCCAGAATGTGAACGTGGGCTTTGGTGGATTCAGGAGTCGCCCCAGGAGGAAAGCACAACGGAAACCTGGAGCTAGTGAGGTGTCCCAGAGGCCTGTGGTGGCTGGGAGAAGGTGCTGAGCTAGGCTGACCGGGCCTCAGACATCGGATCCCTTGGGGTGCCAACTTCTCACTGCGCCCAGTGACCTTCCCGCAGTTCCCCAGAAAATGACATTAAACCCAATCGCTCCAAGTGCTCAGGCATACAAATGGGTATCAGAAAGCATTTGCCTGAGGTTGGGGTGGAGGAGAGAATGTATTTCTGAGCCAAATACAATAAGCAAAGTGCACAAACCTTCTCACGATTACTTATTAGCCAGGGGAAAAGGGAGTTGGGGGGGTGACTGGGGAAGGAGAGGAGGCCGGAAGTCCGGCAGCTGCCGAATGCAAGCCCACCCAGCCTTTCCTCTCGTGGAAGGCAACAAAATGGAAACGGTAGAACCCTTTTTTTCTCTTTTAATGAAGAAAACAGCTCTCTTGGGTTTCTCACTCCCAGTTAACACTCGCCACACTACCTGAGCTCTTAACTCAGATCCAGGGTCAGGGAGAGACTCTGAAAATAATAGCAGCTGCCGAGTTTTGCCCAGAAGCCACATTTTTTCCCTTTTTTTCTTTGTGCTTTCCCTGTTCTCGCCTCATTCATTTCTAGAAGTGGGAGCAGGTCCATGCTCTTTGTTTCTTTCCTATAGCTGTGTGTGTGTCTTACAACCCTGGCAAGGGGCATTAGTAAGAAAATCAATATTTGTTTCAAATGTGAAATTTACAGGAAGGACCTGGGGGAGGAGAGACAAGTTGAGGCAGATGACTGGAATGGTCGGGAAGAGGGGGCCTTCTCGGAGAGCTGCCAGCCGTCCCTGAGGGGGGCGCTGCTCCTCCCCAGGCAGCAGACCGAGGCCTGGCTTGGCTTTGGGATGGCTCCATGGGTGGGGGGGGACGCATGCTGAGCTGGTGCAGCGGCCCCTGGGCAGGAGGGGAAGCTCAGGGTGGGGCTGATCAGTAGACACACTGGGTGGGCCTGAAGGATGTCTTTTGGAGGAACGGTGGAGACGGTGTCCCTCAACCTACTACCCAAGGGATGAAGTCAGACTGGGGCCAGGTGTGACAGCCACAGACGGAACTTACAGACGGTGGAGATGACTTCAGTTAGGAGGCAGGGCTTTGCCTCAGGAGGGTTCCTGCACTTGGCCACAGAATCTCCTGCAGAGGACCAGTGCAGTCCTTCAGGAAGAGGCCAAGAAAGCTGGCAAGAGACTTGTAAGATTGCAGAAACATGGCCAAGTGGGCAAAAGTTCAGGGCTGTTCTGCAGCTCTGTACTCCAGCAGACACCAAAGCAGAAGCCCATTGTGCTGTTGGGCCATATGACTGGGAGCAGCTGAACCCCAGTGAGCACATAGGGGACCAGAGCCGCTAGATTCAGGACAGCAGCATTCAGATCATGCCTCCTCAGGCAGCTGGAGCTGTCACGTCCCACCCTGGGGTCAGCTTCTACTCAGAGTCTAGCAGTGGTGTCCAACCTGCGGCCAAAGGGGTGGACAGGGATTATGTGAGGACTGTTTTGTTGATCTGTGGCGTTGGATATTGTGAAAGTTATGCATGGACCTTTTATTGTTTTGCTTACCGGCTATTTGTGTATTTAATGTGTGGCCCAAGACAATTCTTCTTCCAATATGTGGCAGAAAAGAAAAAGGTTGGGCACCCCTGGGAGGGGAGTGTGAGTCTGCAGATGAAAGGTCCTGGGGGCTTACAAGTGAATGTGACTGAAAACTGCTGGGGACCAATTGACTGAGGAAGACAGGGCTGGGGAGACTTGCGAAGACAGTGGCTCTCCCGTGCAAAATGACAGGTGGGGAAGAGGAATGCCCAGTAAACCAGCCGCAATCCAGGGCTCTCTGCCCACTGGCTGTAGAATCTTCAGGAAATAATTTAACCTTACTGTACCCTAAGTACAGGTAATGTCAAGGTAATGCTTTTGTTATCTTAGGAAAATCATTTATAGATATGAATCTCATCTACAACATAGGTTTATAAGAAACACTTATAAACCTTATCTTAGGAAAATCATATTTTATAGATATGAATCTCATCTACAACATAAGTTTATAAGAAACACTCTAAAAATGTCTTTAAATGAGCTTCAATCTGGTTATGTGTTTTCATTCTTCTGAGCAAGTTGGAAATTTAGTCTTAGTCATCCATGAGATTTCCCACCCCAGGGCTGTGCAAATGTCCTGGGGTTGTAAGCAGGGCAAAGGCATCTATAAGTCTCTTACTCATCCTCTTGAACCAAACACTGTTCCAGGCACAGAATATACGAACGAAAGAGAAAGAGCTCCTGCTCTCAAGGAGTTGATGTTCTGTAGGGAATGTGGAGAAGGGGAGTTGTTGAGGGGGGGCAGGCAATAAATGTGAAACAAATGAATCAACCTATAATTGCAATGATTCCAGGAAGAGGTCAATATGGTTTTGAAGAACCCAGAAAATGACACCTGTTCCCAGCCTGCATTCTGAATTGCTGTAAAGACAGACGTATGAGCCAGACAGAGAGACCCAAACACCATAGTTTATCAAAGGTGGTTTGGGGACATGGCTCTGAAGTGCAGCGATAGTGGGCTTCACGGTGGGATTAGGCAAAATTTGCACATCCAGTCTTAGGCAGTGATGGGCAACCCCAGGCCTCCCCCTGTAGGGATGGACCTTTACCACTAAGCCTAAATCTTAGTCCCTGACAGACTGGCGCCCCCGTTCTCAGCCTAAAGAGGATCCCAAGGAAAGGGTGGAGCTAAGCCTGTAGTTCCAGCAACTTCTCCAAATCTACCAACCAGTTGAGACACACCTGACGAGTGGAGGAATAAGTAAGGACTAAGGAGGGGTTGGTAGTGGTGGAAGGTACTGATGGAAGGTCTTTCTCAGGGGAGGAAACCTCGGGTGTGTCCCTCCTAATTCTGTGCAATGAACAACACGGAATGAGAGGCTAGAAAGGAGGGGCAGCGGACATGGACAGAGTGATCACTTTCACCTGAGTGGTAGGCAGGCTCCCTGAGGAGGTAACATGTGATCAGAGAGCTCCCTGCATGATGGGCTAGAGCCACACGTGAGTATTTGGGGAAGAGCTCTCAAGACAGGGGAACAGCAAGGGTGATGGCTCTAAAGAGGGGGACAGCTTGGTGGGTTCGAGGTACACAGAGCAAACCAGCACCCCTGGAGTGAATGACAAACCAAGGGACCATGGAGGACAAAGTTGGAAGCACAGCAGGGCTGGGGCCTGAGGGTCCTTCCGGGGTCCTATTCTCATCGCAAATTGCAGCCCCTGGAGTTTTCTCAGTGGGGAAGAACAGGGAGCTAGGGGAAGAGCAGCCTGCCAGAGAGCTCAGGGTTCCTGCCTTCTAGCTCAACGTTCTTCCAGTTGTGTGAGGTGTTTTTCCAGAAAAGGGAAGATCTGTTATCCCTGTAGATTAAACGGTGACAGTTAACACACACCTGTCTAAGGTATAACCCTCCCGCCCTTGCCCTGATTGCTAAAGGCTATGGCCAGAAGCTGAACTCAGGCCTGAGCGGCCAGGATAGTTGAAGTAGGGGAAGGAGATCAGAGACTCAGGTGCAGAAACTATAGAATCCAACCTCCCAGTTGTGAGGGGGCCTAGCTCAGCAAGGTCGGGCAGCCCGGTCAAGTAGTAGGAGAAACGGGGTACCCCCCAGGCCTTTGCCTTCCTAGACTGTAGCGTCCTTTCCATTGCTCTGTGTCAAGGTAACGCTTTTGTTTTCCTAACATAGATTTCATCTTCTTAAAGGCAAATAATGAATGAATAAATAGCATTGATGGAGTGTCTATTACACTTAAAGACTCTCTATTTGTCCCGGCTTCCCATCGCTACTTTGTTTATTTTCTTCTTCTCTCTCCTTTTGTCTCCCCCATTGCCTCTTTTTCTCTCTCATTTAACCTACTAAGTGTTGCCTTCACAGTGTCTGCGATATTGAGTCCCCCTGATGCTCAGATTCCCCTCCTATACCCAGGCCAATCATAATTGCCCTCCCTGTGTTGCTGGGCTGTTGTGAGAATTAAATGAAATAACAAATGCCGAGCACTGGGTAAACTCTAAGGTCTTGCTAAGCTGTAAGGAGACATGTTTTTATCATTAGCTAATGGAAGGTAAGAACTCTGACGGGTGGGTGCATGGCCCCTACTTGCACAACGACGTGACTGGCTTTGCACTTGCTTACGTGGGCTTGCCACACTTCCCCAGCTCCCTACCCAGAAGTTTATCTTCCCACCTCCATTTTCCTCCCCTCCTACCCTTCTGCCTCTGTCCTCAGGGGAAACTCAGCCCAGACACAGCAGCTGATAGTCAGCAAAGTGCCTGCTTTTTTGACCTAATTATCTCAATGGGTTTGCCTGGGGCACTGGAGGTCAGGGCTGGGATGGGAGGTCACACCGCAAACCTCCAGGTCCCCAGGGAGTGGGCGTTTCCTCTGGCAGCCTCCCTGCACTTGGCTGGCCCCACTGACACACCCGATTTCAACTCTAAGCAGGCGAGGGGGAGAAAATAAAAAGAGGAGAGGTTTACAGCAGGTCTCTCATCCTAATCTAACGCGCGCCCGGCAATTCTGTGTCCTGGTGTGTTGTGAGCACTGCAGGATGTGTAGCAATACGGCAACCAAAAATGTCTTGAGACATTGCCAAATGCCTCCTGGGGGGTGGGGGGAAAATGGGCCCTAGCCAAGAACCCCTGGCCAGAGTGTTGCCGGTGCAACGGTGACAGATGGTGAGAGGAATACCCACTCCACCTTTTCCTTATTCCAGTTTTAAACTGTCGGCCTATTATTTTTTTTTTGAGACAAGAGTCTCACTTTGTTACCCTGGGTAGAGTGCTGTGGCATCATAGCTCACAGCAACCTCACACTGTTAGGCTCACGTGGTTCTCTTGCCTCAGTCTCCCTAGTAGCTGGGACCACAGGCGCCCACCACAATGCCCGGCTATTTTCAGGTCTCGCCCTAGCTCAGGCTGGTCTACAGGTCGATTTTTAAACATTGCTGTGTTGTGGACTCTGCGTATGCACGCGTGTGCTGTGTGTGCGTGTATGTGCAATAGTAAATGCCTAGAAGCACTTTCCCAGATTAAACGCAGATACGCTCCAATGTGACTGATATATGGATGACCAGTTTGAGCATAAAGCAAATTTGGCATTTGCTTATGCGTGAGTTTGTCCTCTAGAAACATAAGGTGAACACGGAATTTGGAAACAGCTGAACTGAGCCACAGAGAAATGCATAACACACATGCGCCCCCCAAACATCTTCAGAAAGAGAGAGGGGGTGCAAGCCAGCATGCTTTCCCTGGGGGTTAAGTCAGCCTCCTGCCCTTTTCCTTTTTTTGCCCAGTAGCTGGAGACAGGATGGGAGGTGGCCGCCGGGGGGAGACTGGACGGAGTCGAGTTTGAGGACCAAGAGAGTCTCTGGGCTATTAGAAAACTAGAGTGAAGGGATGGAGGAGATAAGAGGAAGTGAAAATGGATGGCATGAACCAACCGACGGAAAGGGGAAGAGAGCGAAGTCAATTTGAGAAGCGTTTTCTAACAATTAGGGCAACAATGGATGGGACAGGTGGACAGGACCTTCCTCATCCCCAGATGAATTTAGGAGGAGACAGTGTTGTAGAATGGAGGATGGCAAGGGGCGGGCGTTTTGACTAAAAGATTCTCTTCGTTGTTTTCTTACTTTAAGATTCCATAATTTTGTTAAAGCTGCTGCAGGTAACACCAAATTTGAACAAGGAAGTGAGTGCTTGGAACTGGTGTTAGAGGAGGATTCATCTGGAAGATCTGAAAGGAAGAGATTGTAGAGGGGCTTGCAAAGGAACAGCCTAATCACAGGCACCTCATCATAAAAATACCAAGGTCCTGAATTTATGTGCCCAAGTAGTTGGGAAGAGTAAATGCAAGGGATGCTGAGAAAAAGGATCCCTTGCAGGCTTTGGGGACTGATCAGATTTAAGAGCAAGGGTGGAGAAGAGGAAGAAGCAATGGGGAAAAAAGATATCATCTAACCCCAGTAAGTTTAGCCCACATCACAAAATCCCCAAACCAGAGATGTTGGCGTGGATATGGAGAAAAGGAAACACTTCTACATTGCTGGTGGGAATGCAAACTAATATGTTGCTTTTGGAAAGACTTTGGAGAATACTCAGAGATCTAAAAATAGATCTGCCATTTGATCCTACAATTCCTTTACTTGGTATATACCCAGAAGACCAAAAATCACATTATAACAAAGATATCTGTACCAGATTGTTTATTGCAGCCCAATTCATAATTGCTAAGTCGTGGAAGAAGTCCAAGTGCCCATTGATCCAAAAATGGATTAATAAATTGCAGTACATGTATACCATGGAATACTATGCAGCCTTAAAGAAAGAGGATGACTTTACCTCTTTCATGTTTACATGGATGGAGTTGGAACATATTCTTCTTAGCAAAGTATCTCAAGAATGGACGAAAAAGTATCCAATGTATATAGCCCTACTATGAAACTAATTTAAAGCTTTCAGATGTAGGGTATAACCCAATTATAGCACAAGAATATGGGGAAAGGGGTAAGGGAGGAAAGGGGAGGGGGAGGGTGGGTGATGAGAGGGTAAATGGTGGGATCACACTTATGGTGCATCTTAGAAGGGACAGGTAAAACCTACTAAATGCAGAACACAAATGTTTTCACATAATAAACGAGAAAATCTCATGAAGGTTACGTGGAACAGTTGGATGAAAATATTTCAGATTGCATATGAAGCCCGCACACTGTACCCCATGATTGCACTAATGGACACAGCTATGATTTAATAAATAATAAATAATTAAAAAATAAATATTGGGCATAGGTGCTTAATAAGTGCTTCCAAAAAAGTGGTGACAATAATATCTATGTTCATTTGTTAGACAAGTTATGGTGTTCCAAAGTGTAAATAAATTTACTAAGCTAAATACATTGCAAAGTTCAAGGTTACAAATCAGAAAGTTAAACTGATATTAAACCTAGTTAAATTAAAGAATTGTGGCTGTTGTTTAAAATACATGGGGAAACGTACGGATTTACCTGCAGGCTCCATTCTCCATCCTTCTTATTCCTTTCTCAATATCTGGTACAATCACATTGGACTTATTTACGAAGGAGTGTTGTGTGTTGATAATATTTTTCTTCATGATTAGTTTCATATCTGAGGACAAAGAAGCCATATTAGTGGGAAGGCTAGTTTTATATATTTACACATACACTCAAAAGTTTCACTCTAACATTGTTCTAAGGCCATATAACACTTTTTTCCAGTTTTTCATAGGAATTATTCCTTCATTGAATACAGACATGGCCTATCCCCTTAATTTCCATTGGCCAGTTTTGAGGGGAGATTTTTAAAATGTAAGAATGTAGCAGAGGTATAGAACTTTTTAAAAATTTGGATTTACTCCAGTTTTAAAATAGTCAGGCGATGTAGGTGTAGAACAAAGCCATAGGAACCCTGCATACACATCTAACAGTAAAAAGCTGTAGAATAAAATACCAAAATGGCTATAATCAGCTGCGGATATTTATGGGCATTCAGACAAAAAGGATCTCAAGAGGTTTTCAAACTTTAGAGGGAGTAAGGGGCAAACTGATCCACATTTTTAGCAAATGCCTGAAATTATTCTGATCATGTATTTCTAAGCTATACATTTTGAAAAACACTGGCCTAAACTTTAGCCAGAGCATTTTATTTCCTGAGAGCAGGTAAAACGGAGAGTGAAAGCTTAATTTGCTTTCCAGGTGCCCTGGACGTTGCCTTCTTCACCTACTTCAGCCTCCCTCTGTCCACGGTCCTGGTTGTACCTCTCTCCAATTTGATGGTACCAACCCTGAGAATGCCAGTAATCTGGGAAGGATGCTGTCCCCTGCCACCCCAGTCCTCAGTCCCATGATGGTTCTGGATGCAGACTGGAAAGCGTCCCCTCTCAATCCCCAGCTGTGCTTGATCCCCTGGGCCTTGAAACTTGAATCCTACCCTTTAAAGACCCAGTACATAGCAGGTTTTCCTTGAGGGATTCCCTGAGAAAACTTGGGAGCCTTTTTTTTTTTTTAAATCAATTTTTAGTTATTAATTAACATGAGTACACAATAACTGTTTATAGGGGTATAGGTGATGTTTTGATTCTGGCATATTATGTATAATAATCAAATCAAGATTATTGGGGTATCTGCCATTTATCATTTCTTTGTGTTAGAATCATTCCAATTCCACACTTTTGGTTATTTTAAAGTATGCCCTAAACTAATGGTGATTATAGTCATTTTGTTGTGCTATCAAATATTGTTCATCCTATGTAACTAAATTTTTGCACCCATTAGCCAACTCCACTTTATCACCCTCTCTGCCACCCTTCTCATCCTCTGCTAACCAACACTCTGTCTCCCATGAGATCAATTGTTTTAATCTTTAGCTCTCAGACATAAATGAGAACATGTGAAAACTGTGTTTCTGTGCTTGCCTTATTTCACTTAACAAATATTCTCCAGTTCTACACATGTTGCTGAAAATGATAGGGTTTCATTTGTTTTGTGGCTGAATAATATTCTATTATCTATATATGCCACATTTTCTTTTTTCGTTCATTATTTGATAGACACTTAGGTTGATTCCAAGCCTTGGAGACTATGAATAGTGCTGCATTAAACAGGGGGTTTCTTTTCTATATCTGATATCCTTTCCTTTGGATATGTATCTCACCATGGGACATCAGGGTAATGTAAATAGTTCTCTTTTTAGGTTTTTCAGGAACTTCCCTACTGTTCTCCATAGCAGTTGCATGAATTTACAGCACTGTACAAATGTTTCCTTCTCTCTCCATCCTCTCCAGCATTCATTGGTGCCTGTCTTTTTGATAAAAACCATTTTAACTTGAGTCAGATGATATTGTAGTTTTGATTTGTATTTCACTGGTGACTAGGGATATTGAGCATTTTTTTTCATATGCCTGTTGGCCGTTTGTATGTCTTCTTTTGAGAAATGTCTATGAGAATCTTTTGCCCATTTATAATCCAGATGATTTAATTTTTCCCTCTTGATTTGTATGACCTTTATAAGAAGGTCATACAAATCAAGAGGGAAAAATCAATGAATGTATGGATTCTAGTTTGTTTTTTTTTTTTTTTTGAGACAGAGCCTCAAGCTGTCACCCTGGATAGAGTGCCGTGGCATCATAGCTCACAGCAACCTCCAATTCCTGGGCCCAAGCGAGTCTCTTGCCTCCACCTCCCAAGTAGCTGGGACTACAGGCGCCCACCACAACACCCGGCCATTTTTTGGTTGCAGCCGTCATTGTTGTTTGGTGGGCCCGGGCTGGATTCGAACCTGCCAGCTCAGGTGTACGTGGCTGGCACCTTAGCCCGTTGAGCCACAGGCGCCGAGCCTGGGTTCTAGTTTTTAATCCATTGTCAAGATGGGTAATTTGCAAATATTTGCTCCTGTCCTGTGAGTTGCTCTTCGCTTTGCTGATTCTTTCCTTTGCTGTGCAGAAGCTTTTTAGCTTGATGTGGCCCCTTTTGTCCAATTTTGCTTGGGTTGCCTGTGCCTTGGAAATCATTGCCCAGAGTGATGTCTTGTAGCATGTTCCCAGTGTTTTCTTTTAGTAGTTTCAAGTTTTAGATTTAAGTCTTTAAGCCATTTTTTATTTTATTTTTGTATATGGCAAGAGATAGGGGTCTGGTTTCATTCTTCTGCATATGGATATCCAGTTTCCTCAGCACCATTTAGTGCAGACACTGTCCTTTCTCCACTGTATGTTCTTGGCAACTTTGTCAAACATGAGTTCACTGCAGACGTGTGGATTTGTTTTGGTGTTCTGGATTCTGTTCTATTGGTCTACATGTCTGTTTTTATCATGCTCATTTCCTTCCTTCTTTCCTGTCTTCCTTTGTATAAAAATGATTTTCTCTGGTAGAGTGTTAGAATTTCTTGCTTTTCATTTTTTGTGTATCTTCTGTGTTTTTTTATTTGAGGGGACCATGAAGCATGCAAAAAAATTCTTATAATTAATTATTTTAAACAGATAACTCTGCTTACAAAAACAAACAAGCAAAGAGAAAACTAAAAAAAAGCCACTACACTTTAACTCCATCCCCTGTTTTTGAGTTTTTATTGTTTCCATTTATATCTTTTTATACCATCTCTTAAAAAGTCTTTTTAGTTGTAATTGTTGATAGGTTTGTTTCCTAGTCTTTCTGCTCTCAATAGAAGTGGTTTATCCACAGCAGTTATGGTGATAGAGTATTCTGATTTTGTGTATTTACTGTTGCTGTTTTGAGTTTCATATCTTCACATGATTTCTTATTGTTCATTAACTTCCTTTTCTTTCAGACTGAAGAACTCCCTTTAGCATTTTTTCCAGGTTAGATCTGGGATTGATAAAATCCCTCAACTTCTGTTTGTCTTGGAAATTCTTTTTTTTTCTCTTTATGTTTTGTTGTTGTTGTTTGTTTGTTTGTTTTTTGCAGTTTTGGCTGGGGCCAGGCTTGAACCCACCAGCCCCTGTATATGGGGCCAGCACTCTACTCCTTGAGCCACAGGCGCCACCCTCTCCTTCATGTTTTAAGGTTATTTTTGTAGGATATAATGTTCTAGGATTAAGGTTTTTCTCCTTCAGCACTTTGAATATGTCATGGCACTCTCTCCTGGCCTGTTAGGTTTACACTGTTGGAGTTCCTTTACTTGTTATTTCCTTTTTTTTTTTCTTCCCTTAGAACCCTATCTTCCTCTGTGACCTTTGGGAGCCTGATATTAAATGCTTTAAAGTAGTCTTGTTTGGGCTAAATCTGTGTAGTCTCTGACCTTTTTTATACCTGAATACTGATACCTCTTCCAATCTCTCTTTACCTACTCTTTAAGGCCATTAACTCCTAGACTTGCCCTTTTAGGGCAACATTATAGATCTTGTAGGCATGCTTCTTGCTCTTTAATTCTTTCTTCTATTTTCTCTTCTGCCTGTGTATTTTTATACAGCCTGTCTACAAGCTCACTAATTCTTTCTTCACTTGATGAATTCTGCCGTTGAGAGATGGACGCATTCTTCATTTTGAATTTTTCAGTTCCAGAATTGATGCTTTTTAAAAACCCTATACCTTTGTTAAGCTTCTTTGATAAGCTTCTGAGTTCCTTCTCTGTGTTTTCTTGAAGTTCATTGAGCTTCTTCAGAACAACTATTTTAAGCTCTCTCAAAAATCACACATTTCCCTCACTCCAGGAGGACTGGTCACTGGTGCCTTATTTTTCTTACTTGGGGAAGTCATGTTTTCATGGATGTTCTTCATGCTCGTGGATGTTCATCGACGTCTGGGCCTTGAAGAGTTAGGTATTGATTCAAATCTTCAAAGTCTGGACTTGTTTGCATCTATCCTTCTTGAGAAGGCATTCCAGATATCGAAAGGGAGTGAGCATTCCAAACTGTATACAAAATTGTACAGCACATTGTACCCCATAAATGCATTAATATATACAGTTATGATTTAACAAAAAAAAAAAATGAAAGTAAAACGAAAGAGAGGGAGTGAGGGTTGTGTTTTGAGTCTTTAGTCACTGTGGCTGTGTCGGCACTAGGGGGCACCTCAGGCCCAGAAACGCTGCAAACTCACAGTGGATAGGTGGGTCAACTAGGGGTTGGTATCTCCCAGTGGATAGGTAGGTGGACACCGGTAGGATCTGAGAGGATTCCTCGCTTGCCAGGCAAAGTCGCACACTCTCTTCTCTCACTTTCTTCTCTCACTTTCTCCCAAACAGGAAGAGTCTCATTCTCCACCCTAGGCTGCCTGAAGCTGGGGGAGAAGTGACAGAAGCATTCCCTATGGCCACCATTGGTGGGGTTCCACGAGGTCAGGGCAGTGTCACCCAGGGCCTGTGGAGACTGCCTCCAGGTAACCTCTGATGTTTGTTCTCGGCCCAAGAGGGCTTTAGTCAGCAAGTTGTGAATTCTGCAAGCCTGGCTCCTTTCCTTCAGGACAGCAGGCTGCCTTTCGGCCCAGGGTGTCTAAAAATGCTGTCTGGGCGCTGAGGCCTAGAGGCAGGGACTTTAGGAACATACTTGGTGTTTTACTTTAATGTGGCTGAGCTGGTACCAAGTTTGATAAACCCAGACACCAAAAAAGACCTAAACCTAGACCCCAAAAAGACAAAGGACTCCAGTCTGTCTCAGCCTGAGTCCCCGTGCGCCTCCGCCCCCCCACCTCCAGGCAAATCCTGGGAACAGGTCTCAGAATAGAACAAGGAAGTTCTCTGAGTTCCCCAAACCCCCTAGCTATCGCAAAACAATGGAGAAAACTTACTCAAGCAGAGTTTCCCAAATTGTAATTTCTCCTTGAGCCAACTGCCATGCTGTAATTCTGCCCCAAGCTAACCACCCTGTTCTGCTTTTGTACTTGCATGCTTGCGTGCCACGCAGCACAAAAAAGGGTATAAAAAGCAGCTTGCTCCTGACTTTGGAACCGCCTACTTCTTGGAGTAGTGGTCCCCTGAGCAGGTGTAACAAATCACCATCTGATTTATACCTGATGTGGGATCCAAGTTTTTCTTATAGGCTGAGACAGGTAGGACACTTGGAGGCCCTAGCAAGATTGCCACCCCTAGTCCCCCACCTAGGCCCGCCACTGTCCAACGGCTCCAGGGGAAGACCTCAGAGAGACGTTCCTCCGCCCCAGGGCCCTAGGATGTGTGGAGCCAGGGCACAGGCCTCCAAAACTTCCAAATTAGTGATTAAACAGCAGCACCTGGGTGAGTTTTTGTGTATCTGTCTGGTCTCTAGAGACATTGGGTGGGGGGGAGGGAGAACTAGACCAGCTGGACACAGCTAAAAGGTCAGTCCCTGGAGCGGGGAGAGATGTCTCTCCATCCCTTTGGATTTGTCTAAACTGTCTGTTTTTACTTGTCCCTTGTCTGGTACTCACAGAGGGTGAGTCTCCAGTTTGTCTTGTTTTTCCTCTTTGGACTCACAGAGGATGAGTCCCCAGTCGGTCTGGATTTTCCTCTTTAGACTCACAAAGGGTGAGTCTCTGGTCTGTTTGGTTTTTCCTCTTTAGACTCATAGAGGGTGAGTCTCCAGTCTGTCTGGTTTTTCCTCTTTGGACTCACAGAGAGTGAGTCTCCAGTCTGTCTGTTTTTTCTGATTTTTCCTCTTTAGACTCTGTTTTGAGTCCCGGGTCTGTTTGGCTTCCTCTCTTTGGACTCACTGAGGGTAAGTAAGCCCTTGCATTCACCTCTTCCTATGTCAGTGAGATTGTGTAAAACCTGTCAGTCTTTCTCATGCCCAGTCTGTCGCTTCCAGTACTTCATTCAGTGTCTCCTCGAGAACCGGACAAGATCCCAATCCACAGACCCTGAACACTTACTCAAGTGGATCACAGATCAGTTCTTTCAGGGAACTCTCTCAGATTTCAATCCAGAGGAGGTCTCTGTGTTTTCCAATCTCTTTCTTTTTCTGCTGGATTGATCATCTGTTGTCCCTGAGCCCACTCACCTATGTGTCCAATATCACTTACTGCCTGGTGCACCTATGACTTGGTAATCATTGACTTGTTCATATTTCTAGGTGGAATTGGACTTGGCAGCATGGCTCCTTCGAGCTGGTCCCTTGGGGAACGTGTGGCCCTGACCTGCTTTTATCTCTTCATCTTGACTTTGTTCGTTCTTTTGTTCTTCTTTCTTTAGGAATATATGTTCCACCCCCTTGCAGAGCTTCCTTTGTTTGCCTCCTTAAGGGGCGAATTGCCTCCAGACTACAGGACCCTCTTAGCCAGGTTGGTCCCCCCCACTACCTACCTTTTCTGCCAAGAGACCATTAGGTGCTGCTATTGTTGTCAAGGGAATTTGGGGAAGCAGTGTGCTATGGAAAGAGCTGGATATCCATGGCATCTGCCCAGCTGTTGGACACTTGGGTGCCACCAGCTTCAGTGGAATTCTTGGGCACATTGCTCATTTACACTTCTCCCTTGGTGGGTCCAGAATTCCCACCCTGCTGATTTCCTAGTTCATCTGTTCTGTCACCCTACTCCTTCTACCCACCACGGGAGTATGTCTTTGTAGTTGGGGATTTTTGTTCTTCTCCAGGCACACTATAAAGCCCCTCATTTGAGTCTTGGATGGGGGGGTCCTGGTGCCACCCCCCTTCAGTCCCAGCTCGACTATTGGAGGTTGCAGCTGGACCTTACAAAACAGGGCTAGCCCCCAGGCCGTCAGGACTCCCCAGAACCCAGTATCAAAGTCTAGATTCAGGAGTAGGGACTTTGCAGGATTTGGCTATCCTGGCCCTTCTGCGACCTCTTGTGGACAAAGTTCAGATTTTCCTGAGTCGCACTGGGAGTGAGCTTAATCTGTTCACAGTGGGTCAGGGACCATCCACTCCACTGGCCCCCTTAGAGTGTCTCCTTAACAAATTCTCTGATTTCAGCCGCCGTGCCTGAGGCTACAGTGAGAAAGTGAAACCTGGCACCTTGCATACCCTCTGTGAATTAGAGTGGCTGTCTTTTGGAACCAGCTGGCCTCCAGTGGGTACTTTTAATCTTTCTGCTCCTTCCAGCATTTGGACAATCATTTATGGTAATCCCGGCCACCCAGATCAGATTCCTTACATTGATGTCTGAATTGACATCACCTCCAAGGGACCATCTTACGCTTGGAAATGTGCCAATCATTTAACCCCTTCTCACATTCTTTTTGCTTCCCCGTTCAGTCCTACAAAGATGCACCCCCCCCTGGCTCGGTGCCTATGGCTCAAGCAGCTAAGACACCAGCCATATACACCTGAGCTGGCAAGTTTGAATCCAGCCCTGGCCTGCCAAACAACAATGACGGTTGCAACCAAAAAATAGCCAGGCGTTGTGGCAGGTGCCTGTAGTCCCAGCCACTTGGGAGGTGGAGGCAGGAGAATCACTTGAGCCCAGGAGTTGGAGGTTGCTGTGCCTGTGATGCCACGGCACTCTACCCAGGGCGACAGCTTGAGGCTGTGTCTCAAAAATAAAATAAAATAAAATAAAATAATCCTTTAAAAAAAAAGAAAAAAAGATGTGCCACCCCAAGACAGGGCCCCCTAACCCGAAGAAATTAGAGCCTAGAGCCCCTGTGTTGCCCCCTCCACCAGAGGACTCCATTTTGGACCCTCCCTTCCAGACCCAGTCTTTCAATCTGCCCCCATATGATCCCCAGTCAGGGGCACCTGCACCATCTGCTCCTCCTGCACCACAGGCCCGGGAGATTGCTGGAGGGCCCGCATGGGTTCCCTCGCAGACCAGGGGAGGGACCGCGTACCAGCCCTCTAGTCCAGACTCGATGTCTGTTCAGCTGGAAGTAGGGCCCCTTTCTATGGCAGCCCCTATCCTGCCCCTGCGTCAGCTAGCCCCCACTCCATCTTTCGGGGGACAGCTGTTCATGGTATATGTCCCCTTCTCTACCAGTGATTTGTACAATTGGAAAACCCCAAACCCCACTTTCTCAGAGAAACCACAAGGGCTAATCTCCCTCCTTGAAATTATCTTTTTCACTCACCACCCCACTTGGGATGATTGTCAGCAACTCCTACAGGTCTTGTTTACCTCTGAAAAGTGAGATTGCATCCTAAGAGCAGCCTGGAAAGCAGCTGAAGGGCCAGACGGGTAGCCTACCACCAATGCAGCTCTTCTCGAAGCCCATTTCCAGAGTAACCAAACTTCATGGGACCCTAACTCAGATGAAGGTAGGAGAGCTCTACTTGAGTACTTCCAGATTCTAATGAAGGGCTTCTGGGTAGCCACTAAGAAGCCGATCAATCTGTCTAAGGTTAGTGAAGTCATTCAGGGTCCCACTGAAAGCCCTGTGGCTTTCTTAGAAAGGCTATTAGAAGCCTATAGAACTTACCCTCCTATTGATCTGGAGGCCCCTGATAACCAACGAGCCATAAATGTGGCCTTTGTCACACAATCAGCCCCTGATATTAGGAAGAAATTGCGGAAACTGGAACGCTTTGAAGGAAAAACTCTCAGTGAGTTGGTGGAAATAGCTCTGCAGGTTTTTAACAACTAAGAATCCATAGACGTAGCAACTACTAAACGGGTGGCTAAAGTTATTATAGCCGCCCTCCAGGACCACTCCCAAGTTCTGGGAGCTCCACAGGCTGCCCTCCAGGACCACCCTCGTGTTCTGGGAGCTCCACAAGGCAGAAACTTTAGGTTGGCAACTAATCAGCCAACTACACGAGGGAACCCATCTCGGAGCTATAAAACTCAGCCAACTCATCTTCAAACACCTGTACATTCCCCATCTCCAAAAATGAACTAAAGATACCACTGCCAGATGTCTCCCATGCAACAAGGTAAACACAACCCGAGTCCCACACCACATGGGCTTGCGCCTCAGGGGCACAAATCCAGGAGAACATTGGGAACTTGACATCACTGAAATTAAACCAGGGCAATATGGCTATAAATACCTTTTAGATTTGATCGACATTTTTTCAGGAGGGCCAGAAGCATTCCCTTGTAAAAAAGAAACAGCCCTAACAGTGGCTAAACACCTTCTCACTGACATTATTCCCCCATTTGGATTGCCTCTCACCCTGGGGTCTGACAACGGCCCAGCCTTTATTGCCCAGGTCTCTGAGAACCTGGCGGCCGCATTAAAAATTACTTGGAAATTGCTTTGTACTTATAGGCTCCAAAGTTCAGGACAGGTAGAAAGAATGAATAGAACATTAAAGGAGACTTTAACCAAATTACACATAGAAACTGGCGGCAACAGGGTAGATCTGCTCCCCTTTGCTCTTTTACAGGCTCAATGCACCCTCTACTTCCAAGGACTAACTCTGATTGAAATACTCCATGGAACCCCACCCCCCCATAATCCCTAAGCTGACTGATGAACTGTTAGCCCCTATTCATAACCATAAACTGTTGAGTTCATTACAGGCCCTGCAAAAACTACCTACGGACCTCCAAGATGCCATCCAGCCAGCCACATCTGTGCCCACCAGTGTACCCCATTGTCAGAACGACTCCACAACCTCCAACCAGGAGATTGGGCTTGGGTAAAAGAACATAACCCAGAAACCTTAGCCCCCTGATGGGAAGGTCCTTACCCTGTTATTTTAACTACCCCAACAGCTATAAATGTTGGGGAAAAGAAACCAGGGCTCCATTACACTCACACCAAAAAAGCCACCGAGGACCACATCCCTTCAACCTGGCACCTCAAGCCCACTGAGGACCCCCTAAACTTCGGCTGCGCAGATCTCCCTCATCTTCACCTGCCTGCTCAGCCAAGGTACCAGCAGAAGAGGATACTAATACAATAAACACCAACTCACCCCCCACAACTGGATCCTCTCCCATACTGAAGATGGCACCAAGATCGCCTGCACATCCACAACTGACACCCAACCAGCCTTCTACTTCAAACTCTGCACCTTGCTCGGACACAGCTTTACCCGAGGCTTCCATGGGTATGGAGTTAGGGGGGGATGCAGGGTAGGGCTGCATAGGCGGTACAGCAGCCTCAAGAGTTCGTAACGCAGACTTTTATCTATGCCCTTCCAGTGGAAAATCATGTGGGGGGGGGGGCCTGGGGATTACTATTATAAAAGTTGGGGCTTTGAAACTCTAGCATCATGGGGGGTAATTAAAGACCCACACATAGGACTCCGTAGAATTAATCCAGGCATCTGTACCCAGACTAAAAACTGCAATCCCATGAAACTATTCATTAAAGACTGGTGGGGAGAGGAATGGAAAATAGGCCGCATTTAGGGGATCAGATTTTATGTCACCGGACAGGACCCTGGCATTTTATTTACCATCCAGAAAATCCTCTGGCCTCATTCTGTCAAACCAATGTGTCCAAACCTCTTTCTTAATCCACAGCCCCCAAAGATTCCCCCCAGGGCTCCTCAAAAACTCCCCTGCCGGCCTTAACCCCCACTATCCCGGAGCAAGTACCAGCTCCTGTTGTTACCACTCCCATTCCTTCATCCCCCATACTAACTCTTTTAGTTGCTGTACTCAAGTTTGCCAACAGCACAAATGCTGATTTAACTAATGATTACTGGCTCTGCTTAAACCCAGCCCCACTGCATTATGTAGGAATAGCTACAAATGCAACCCTTGGATCTTCCCCAGTGCAGATACTAAATGCCTCAGCCCACTCTTTACAGAAGAATGACAGCCTATGTACTTGGGGCTCCACCCCCCACCTTAACCCTAGGAGATCTGCAGTGACAAGGACTGTGCATAATATCCCCTGGGTATCTGTTAAGTTCTTCTCTGTACGAAGATAACTGTCAAAACACTATTCTGCTCCCCAACTCTACCCATTTAACTACTCTTTACTATTTAGTAGCCCCCAAAGGAACTTGGTTTGCATGTTCTCCTGGTTTAATGCATTGTGTAAATTCCCTGATCCTATGTAACACTCCCCAAATCTGTGTCTTAACCCATATTATCCCTCAAGTTTTCATTTATTCTGGACAAGGAGGACAAGAACACCTGTTTGGTCTTCACAGATGAACTAGAGCCCCTATTCTGGTATCCCTACTGGTAGGCATAGACCTGGCAGGATCCACAGCCATGAGTGCCACAGCCCTAGCAACTGGACCCCTCAGCCCTAGTTTCAGTGCCCTCACAAACTCAAATAGATTCAGATCTCCGGAACTTAGGAACATCCGTCGCCCACTTAGAGAAATCACTAAACTCACTAGCAGAAGTAGTTCTCCAAAACAGAAGAGGTTTAGATTTACTATTTTTAAAACAGGGAGGACTTTGTATAGCCCTAGGGGAAACATGTTGCTTTTATAACAACCACTCTGGAATCATAAGAGACAGCTTAGCCTGATCAAAACTCCTCCCTCTAATTCACCTTCCCTGACCCCAACTTGGGAAGTCCCCTTTCCTGTTAGCTTGTCTTCTTCTACTGTTAAAGTTATAGGAGTCGATTCCTGTATATATCATTCACGAGTAAAGTCCTGGAACCCTCCATCTTCTATGGAGGCAGGCAATGAAGACAGACAACCACAGACCACCTACACTTGTGAGCCAAAGGAAAGTTTGAAGTTATTATTTAGGAAACAGCAAGAAAAATCCTAATATAGTTTTCTTTTAGCATCACTGAATAAGTGCTTCTGACCTGACGCTGTTCTACCTTTGCCTATTACTGATTACACTAATCAGATTTATGTTTTCCAGAAATGTCATCAAGCCACACGCAATAATAATGTTTCCAGTCCATGAACCCCTGTATCACTCTCCCTCTGGAGAAACCCTAACTGCCCCCTTCTATCATTGCCCGATTCAGAAGGAAGCAGTTAGATTGAGTCTTTGCCCCTTTCCCCTAACAGCAGTTAGAGTTTCTACTCGGAGAGGGAGAACTGATGCAGAACATTTGGCGCCCTAGACAGCTCAGCGGAGCTGGCGGACCTGCCATCTCCTCCTTGGCGGTGTTGGTGCTGCCACAGCCAGCTGAAGAGCCAGCAGGCTGGATGACAGGCAAGGAGGGGGACCCACACCCCCCACCAGAGGCTCCAATAGCCAAAAAGGCTGGAAAACTGCCGAGGAGACACCTGTGCCTTGGTGTCTCCTTCACTTTACAGTTAGGACTAAATGTAGAACCCCCATTTCCTATGCCTAGGTCAATTTCTTGTGAATTTCCTAGGCCTCAATTCCATGAATGGACTGTATCCATTCATTGACACACTCATTCACCTTGCCCCGGCGGAAGGGACTGTATTCATTCGTTTCCTGGCCAAGCAACCCATACACCTATATATACCCTGAGACTAAAGGCCTGAAGGAGGAGACAGGGAAAGACCGGGAGAGAAACGGAGAGAGCTTCTCTCTCCCCACTTGAATTCTCTCCCTCTACCAGGAGCTTAGTGTTTTCTGTACTCTTTTCTGTAAATAAATTCTGTCTTACCACTGGGGGTGGGTGGGTGGGGGAAATAATGTAATGAAGAATAATAAAATACATGTATTTAAAAAAAAATGAAGGCATGGATGGAATGAGATGAATAGTCCCACCCATTGTTGTTGCAAACCTCCAAGATGGCAACTTGGAAATCATATTAAGATCCTTAAGGACATTCATAACTTTTCACCCAATGGTTCTATTTTAGGAATTCATTCTAAACACAAAATTGAAGAATTAAATATATATATATTTTTCACTTTATTATTAAATCATAGCTGGGTACATTAGTGCAATCAAGGGGTACAATGTGCTGGTTTCATATACAATCTGAAATATTTTCATCAAACTGTTTAACATAGCCTTCATGGCATTTTCCTTGTTATTGTATGAAGACATTTGTATTCTTTTTTTTTTTTTTTGCAGGTTTTTTGGCCAGGGCTGGGTTTGAACCCGCTGCCTCCATCATATGGTGCCGACACCCTACTCACTGAGCCATAGACGCCACCTGAGACATTTGTATTCTGCATTTAGTAAGTTTTGCCTATACCCACCCTGGTCTTTTTCTAACAGGTTCCAAGTCAGATAACAAAGGCTGGCAATTGCCCTCCTATAGACGGATTTTTGAAATAAACATTTTCCACATCCTTGA
>CAUYRH010010592.1:0-20380 GCA_963574655.1 Perodicticus potto
CCAAACAACAATGACGGCTGCAACCAAAAAATGGCCGGGTGTTGTGGCAGGCGCCTGTAGTCCCAGCTACTTGGGAGGCAGAGGCAAGAGACTCGCTTGAGCCCAGGAATTGGAGGTTGCTGTGAGCTGTGATGCCACGGCACTCTATCCAGGGTGACAACTTGAGGCTCTGTCTCAAAAAAAAAAAAAAAGAAAAGAGGGAATTTGGCTCAGTGCTGACGTCCTCCGTCATACAAGTGAGGGAACATGGGCCAGTGACACCTGAGGGGTTAAATCCTGTGGCCCATGGGTGTCTACAGATTCATAAGGCCTGAGGCATCTCCCGTAGGACACGGACTCTAGTACCTCTTAGGGTGCTGGCCCCTGAACTAGAAGCACATCTGCACACGAGCTGCATCTAAACTGCAGCCTTCACCACCCAAACCTCAGCCCAACTGAGGCCTACCACTGCAGCCTTATTTCAAAAAATCCAAGTAATGGTTTGAGAATAGATAGATTTCAGGGATACTAAAAATCCAAGCATCAAGAAAACAGGAAAGAGAGAGGGAGAGTTTCTCCACAGCACACAGGGAGGAGCCTACGGTTGAGAGATTGCTTTGAGGCCCCAAATGGGGAGACTACAGCCCTTGATCCATAAATACAGGAGGATAAAAGGGTTCAGGCAAGAGGGAGATCTTGCCAGAATCTGCTTGTTCTCCAAGCTCACACCCTTTATTATCCTCAGTCCACTCAAAGGCGTAAGAGGCAAACCCAGAAGCTCGTCATCACCCATTCCGAGGACGGTCCTTCCTGTCCCGACTCCTGTCTTGCTTCCCTCCTGCTCCTTTCCCCTCGCTAATCGTTTCCTGCTCTTTCTGAACAGGCTGACAGGCTGCCCTGTGTTGCAAACAGCCATTCATCGGAACTAGCTGTTCACAGCCCCAGCTAAAAGGGCCTTTCATCCACTCATTATCCCTCCACCAAAACCCCAACCGGGAGGAGACTTCAAAGTGCCAGGGATGCATTTGATTTCAAGTCTATGGCAGATCTCTTGCAGGAGCAGCGGGAAGAAAAAGTCACCCCTCCATGCTGGGTTCTGTTGTTTCTGCCAGCGGAGGTGTCCACTGCCCACAGGGACACCCAGTCAGCTGTGTGCCTTCCCTTATGTGGATTCTTCCATTACTGTGTCTTTTACAAAAGCACGACCTTCAAAAGAGGGTTCCAAATACTCCCTTGTGCTGTTTGAGAATCCCCTCTTAGAGCCCAAACTGAAATGATCTGCCTGGAGCTCCCAGGGGGTTGAGTCTTAATACCAAGAGCCCCCTGGTGCAGCTCCTGGATTTTCCCATCCTATGCACTTCCTCCTATGATTTCATTCTGATTAGAACCATATTTCTAAGAGTAGATCGAAAAGGAGGTTCTGAACAACATGTAGAATGGCAAAGTTACATTTCCTCATCCTGATCTTTAGGGCTATGCTAAAGCCACCTGGTTTTTTAAAGAAAAAAAGAAAAAGATATGTATTTTTAAATTGAGGTTGAGATAAATTCTCATAGTTTATGCCTCTTTGAACATTTGTGGTTTGTCCTCAAGTCCCTCCAGAACCGAAGATTAAAAATAAACCGGTATGTCCTGCTTCCTGCCCCACGTGGATTGGGCTACATTCCTAGACAGAAACACATTCTCAGCCTGCTCTCAGCTTAAACCAAGCCTTGATGGAAAGTCTTGTGAACCTTCGACTGGGGTGGGCATGCAGGCGCTCCACTGAATGATCCTAGGCTCTTGGAATTCCAAACAACTGATTTCTCATCTGTTTGGACACCTCCTAGCATTGGTAATCTGAGGCCTGAAGGTGACCAGTGACTAGGAGGGATTTACCATCCGCCCTGTGAGCCAACCAGAGAACTAAAACATACTCTTGCCTTTATTGGCATACTTGTATTTTTTCTGCCCTAAATCTAGACTTTATGATTTCTGCTTGGAAAAACCCATTGAACTTAAACTAAAAGGTATAGATAGCTCTCCCTTGCCAAACACAATAGAACCTCTGTGAGTTGACCACCCAAGGGACTGTAACAAACTAGTCAATAAATGGAGGCAGTCATAAGGAACTAGGCCTACTGTATAGATAGGTACATGTGGCTGCATGTCCAGGCTGTGAAAATCAGGTCAACTTAAGGAGGCAGTCAATGTAGGGAAATGGTCAGCTATGGAGGTTCTGCTGTAATAAGATGCTGTTTGCTTCTCATACAAGTTAAAAACCCCTCAAGTCCTTAGATGGATTCAGCTCCACTCTTCTCTGCTCATGGATTCAACCCCCTGTTCCCATCTCTGACTCCTTCATGTCGGCTTGGATGATCTGACATGAGGCAATGCCAGAAGCAAGAGTAAGTCCTCAGCCCTTAATAGCCAGAGGTTGACAACAGGACCCTTCCATGTGGGCAGCCTGTTGAGGACTAGACTTGCTTTTCCCCATGAGTGTCTTAAATAGGTTCATTGACAGTTGGCTACTGAGACAGAGGCACTTTTACTAAATGATCAGGACTTCTCACCAAGGTGGAATGATAGAGACTAAAACTGCTCTGGTCTGTCTAATGCATTTCATGGACTATAGTCAGTTTCTGCCTGCTTCTCAAAGGATTGTGTGCAAGCCAGGTCTGAACCACCATTTGATGAGTTTGGAGCTTAGACTCAGGAGTAAGTGGGGCTAGAATCCTGGGTTCAGCTCAGAGGTGGGTCTGGTCACCACTAAAATCCCCAGATATACATTGCAGAATGTTCTCATAATTTTTATTCAAAGATTTATTGTTTGGAAAAATAATTCATTAACAGAGACATTATGGGTTTAGAATACAAATGCTTCATGAATGTTTAAGCTACAACTTGAAACTTGAAAGAAACTTTCTTGCTTGAGGCAGGAGATTCAGGCAAAGCCCTGGGAACCCCAAGCCAACTCAGCTACTTTGCTTTTCCCCTAGGGTTAGAAGTTTGGGAAACCTTGATGATTAGGATGATCATCAAAGTCTGTTCCAGCTCTTGGATTCTAAAAGTACCTCTTCCTTTCTTACCTAGGGCCCTTGTTCTTTCCAAGGGCAAGATAAAGACTACTATTAGATAAAAATGGGTTCTCCTCTTGTTCACACTGCATCGTCTAAGAAAGCCTTTCTAACAGGACACTGTGGAAATTGTGGATTCAAGGATGCCTGAAGTCCTGATGGAGAGTGCCCTGGGTGGCCTGGAACCAAGGCTGTCTTACATGGTCTAAAACCGCCTCAGGAGCTCTTGCCTCTTCTAGCTGTACACTTGTGGGAATATACCATAACCTTGGCTGTGTCTCAGTTTCCTCGTATATGCAATGGGGCTAATGCTAGCAGAATGCACTTCATGGTGCTGGTAAGCAGGATTGAATGAATATGTATGAACTGCTCAGAATCATGCCTAGCATCCATCAAGTTCTATAAAAGTGCTTTGATGAGTAAATAAAATATATTTTGGACTTTCTTCTTTCTCAAGATTGTTTTTAAGGTTTTAGTTCCAGCAAAAAGCCTTCCCTTACTTACTGCCCCCACCAGAATTCCCATGGCAATGATTATGTGGATAAGTGATCAGACATGGTTGTCACTCCCCCTCACCACTGGCTTATTTTTTTCCCCGTAACCTATGGTGAAGTAGAATTTTCATGATAATGTGTGCTAGGTATTTTAAACAAGGCCATCTAGATTAGGAAGAGAAAAATATGCTTGACTTATAGATGCTTGTGATAAGCTGAATAATGACCTCTTAAAGATGTCCTCCTCCTTGTCTGGGCATGGTGACTTCTGCCTAAAATCCTAGCACTCTGGGAGGCAGCGACCAGAGGATACCTTGAGCTCAAGAGTTTGAGACCAGCTTGAATAAGTGCAAGAGCAAGACCTTTCTCTACTAAAAATAATGCCTGTTGTTCTAACTTGGGAAACTGAGGCAGGAGGATTGCTTTAGCCCAAGAATTGGAAGTTACTGTGAGCTAGGCTGACATCCACGGCTCTCTAGCCTGGGCCTCTGTCTCAAAAACAAACAAAAAAAAAGTCCTCATCCTAAACCTCAGATTCTATGAATGTTCCCTTACATGATAAAAGGAATGTTGTGGATATAATAAAGTTAAGAAACTGTAAATAAAGAGATTATCCTAGATTATCTGTAAGGGTCCAGTGTTATCACAGTGGTGTTTATAAGACAGAGGCAGAGGTCAGAAAAGAGAAAAGGAGCTACACTGCTGGCTTTGGAGATGGAGGAAGGAACCACAAGCCACAGACAGCAGGCAGACTTTAGAAGCTGGTGAAGGCAAGGAAACAGATTCTCCTCTGAACCCTCCAGATGCAACCACAACAAGCTCTTATTTTAGACTTTTGACCTCCAGAACTGTAACAGAATAAATTTGTGTCATTACACCATGTGTAAAACCATGAACTTTGTGCTCATTTTCTAGAGTAGCAATGGGAAACTAACACAATGCTTCTAAACTAAAGACTTTCTCCAGATGGAATCCAGAAAGTTCCGAAGCCTTGACCTTGAAGCTGCATACCCAGAGAGAACCACACTTCAGGGAAAGAAAGAACATAATACTATATTTTTTAAAAGAAATTTCTGGCACCACCATCTGTTTCGTGATAAACTGACAGCTCTGTTTCATGATAACTGACAATGAGATCATTGCCTCAGCTTATACTTGGACGTGTTTCCAGATGTAGCAGCAAATTCATTCTTTATCTTTTTTTTTTTTTTTTTGAGACAGAGTCTCATTCTGTCACCTTGGGTAGAGTGCTTTGGCATCATCATAACTCATAGCAACCTCAGTCTTTTGGGCTCAGGTTATCCTCTTGCCTCAGCCTCCCAAGTAGCTGGGACTACGGGCACCTACCATGATGCCCAGATAGATTTTTCTATTTTTAGTAGAGATGGGGTCTTGCTCTTACTTAAGCTGGTTCTCAAACTGCTAACCTCAAGGTATCCACCCGCCTTGGCCTCCCAGAGTGCTAGAATCCTTGTGTGAGCCACCACACCCAGCCCTTTATTTTTTAAGATATATCTGAGAAATGTATTCTTTCCTTGAAGAGTTTCATTTTTGCTTATTGTCATTTCTCTCATTGTTTTTGTTGACCATTACCTAGATCTCTTATTTACATGTTTACATGTTTATATCATAGTACTGACAACTAACATGTATTTCCAGCCATCTGTGTCTCAGACACTGTCCAAACTATTTGCATGCATTCAATTATTTAGTCTTCACAATAACCCTTTCAAGTATACGCTGCCATTATGCCCATTTTGCACATGAGCAAACTGAAGTACTGAGAGGGTAAGTAATATGGCTAAAGTGTACAGTAAGGAAGAGGAAAAGCCAACCTTCAAACCCAAGTGGTGTGGTACCAGAGTCTGTGAGCTTAAACTACACTTTCCTGCCCCTAAAACAACAAACTTTCTAATGGCCAAGACTCAGGATGATTCCTGCTCATTTTTACCTCCTCAATCCTGCCCCAGCACACCTCACACATTTATTGAGCACCTGTTATTGTTAGGCCGTCTGGCAGACACTTGCCTGTACAGCACTTCATGTTATCTCTACTATAACCTCAAGTGCCTTATCCAAGGTCATACAAATACTAACTGGGAGACCCTCAATCCCATGCACTTTCTAATCCACTGTGCTGAATTTCAGAAACAGGAACACTACAGTTGGAGTCAGTGATTCAAGGCCTCCGCCACACAGACCTGTCACTCCTTCTCTACAATGGTGGCAACAAAACCTACTGCTGTGGTTTGAATGTTTGTCTCCCCCCAAAACTCATGTTGAAGTTTAGTTCTTAATGTGGCAATATTGACAGGAAGAGGCTTCAAGAGACTGTGCCCTCATGAAGCTATGGATCCATGCATGGATTAGTGGACTGATGGGTTATCATGGGAGTGAGACTGGTAGCTTTCTACGAAGAGGAAGAGAGACCTGAGCTAGCACATGAGCATACCCAGCTCTCTCACTATGTGGTACCCTGGGACCCTGCAGAGTCACACCAGCAAAACGTCCCTCACAAGATGCAGCTCCATAACCTTGAACTTCTCAGCCTCCATAACTACAAGAAATAAGTTTCCTTTCTTTATAAGTTACCCAGTTTCCAGTATTCTAAGCAACAGAAAGCAGAATAAGCAGAAAAGCCCAGAGAGGGTTGTGATTATTCACACCCCTGGTGGATGAGGTTGGTGGAGCTCCACGGCTAGGAGGCAGAGTTGGCCTGCACTACCCCCCAGCAGTGGTGGGGGTCTGAGTCAGGCTGTAACAGCAGAGCTGTGGGGGGGGCAGCTCTTTCCACATGAGGCCCAGCTCTGGGCCACTCTTCTTGCCTTCTCTAAGAAAAGAATGTCAGATTATGGGCATTGGAGCTTACTTCCTCCCTGGAGCATCACTGAATCACCTGCCCCAGCCCCCTTCCTCAAGGCTTCTCAGCGCTAACTGCAGATTAGAATCACTCGAGGAACCTAAATGAAATACGAACATCTACATCCCACCTCTGATTAGTGACATCAGAACCTCTGGAGCCAGGTATGGGTATTTTCCAAAGCTCCTCCGATAGATTTAATGGGCAGCCTAGCTTGGGAAGCCTAGTGTAGGGTTAAGAGCACAGTCTTTGGAATCATTCAGCCCCACAGCTGTCACTACCAGTTCAGTGGGGATGGGCAAGTCACCCAAGTGTTCCTTGCTTCAGCTTATTCACCTACGGACCAATCAGTAGAGCAGCTCTGCCCAACTTCTGACATATCATGGCACACAGAGAAAATGAGAATATTTGTAGAGCTTCCCAGAATAAATAACAGAGTGGAAGAGAACTTCTCAGATGCTTTGGCCATCTCAAAGGTGAGGGTATCAGGACCTGTGCACACTCGGCTCCCCCTTTCAGGCCATGCTGGCTGGGGGCTCTGCACAGTAGAGCAACTGGGGGAGTTTTCATCAAGTCAGTTCACCATAGAACATTAGAGCCAAAAGGGACCTTAGAAAATGTTATGTTCTAACCCCTTCATTCATACCAAGGAGGAAACTGAGGCTAGAAAGGTAGGATGACTCCCTCAAAGAGGATACTGGATTGGTGTCAGTGATTGCCTTTGCTTAAAATCACATGCCAGGCCAAGGAGGCAGCTTACACACCCAGGGATCAGAGGGAAGCTGGGAAAGAACACTCCCAACCCTTGTTGGGATGTCACTTACATCACCCCAGGTGACAGGTTGATTCACTGGCCCCACACTCTTGCAGCCCAAGAGGCTGGCTGAGAGACAACCATCTTGATGTGTGGTGCCTGTGAGCAATGACAGCAAGCAAGTTTCTTTGCTCTTTTTCTTCTTCTTTTCAATCTGGAAAGCTATATTCAAGCAGCGTCTGCAGAATTAAAGCCGGGATACGCGAACAGAGGTATAATCGGAAAGCCACTCAAGACTGACAAGTCAACCACTCAGCATGTTGAAATCATTTGTCTAGCTGGAGATCGTTTTTTCCCCATTAGGTTTATTTCAGCTGTGGAGTGGTTAGGGTTTAGGGGAGCTGTTTGGGCCCTGACACTTGAGCTTCTTCTGCACTGCTGATTTATGACAGACCCTTGATGCTGGAAATACTGGTTGCCCTGTTTGTATGCAGCCCAGAACACCCTCCCCACCCACCCCCTTCATTCTACTCCCCCACACTGCAGGCAGATGAAAATCCAGAATGTGAAATTTAAAATCTGCTAGTGACAAAGAAGGGCCAGCAAGCCGCTGGTTCCACGGGTTTGAGAGTGGAAGCCAGGTGCGTTCTCTCCAGTGTGGCTACACACTGTCTTTGAAACAGATGTCACCCGCTTCCCCGCCATTCTCCTGGCATGGGGGAGGCACAGGGCTCCAGAATGGGAGACAATAGGCATTAATATCCATTGGAATGACAGCTGTTTATGACTCGCTTTGCTTGGGACACGTGTCCCCCAAGCAGAATGATTAGCACTCCAGCAGAATACGATATTTGCCGGTAATCAAAAGCGAATGGCAGATCGTTTGGACTAATGGGAAGCAGGGTCCACATCAGCCTTTCTGGAAGTTCCCACCACGAATAAATAATAAAGTGGGCTCAGAGCGTCGCCTCCCTCCCACTCATAACATGGTGGATTTGTTTAGTGTATCCTGGGAAAACTTACCTGCCTTGCCAGGGTGTGATGAGGATTAATTAATGTTTGTAAAGTGCTTGGAATTCCGCAGAAGAAATGTACCTTGTCGGTGCAAATTATTATCATTATATAGTGCCTTTCATCCCAGAATCTCAAAGTGCTTCCCCAACAATTAATTAAGTTACACCCTGTGAGGAGGAAAGCATCATTCTGCCCGCACTAATACAGCAGAGTCTTTGCACCTGAGTCACTGTCTAATGTTCAAGCCTCCCTCCAGGAGGGAAAGAGACTCCATTAGCCAGCGTCCCTAAGTGCTTCATAATACATGAGTCGCTAACAATGCAAGGCAAAGCACTATACGCTGATACCCATGGCCATAAGGACTTGTTTAATTTTGTTTAGTCCCTAATTGTCTGGGCTGCTTGTTTTATTTTTCTCCCTCCCATGTAAAGCAATAAGGTGCTTGTCGGAAGAGAGCCCAATTAGCAGCTGTAACAAGTTACAATATTCTGACTATGCCTTCTGATTTTGTTCCTGAGTAGTCATTCCAGAAACAGGTTGCACCTTCTCCTCCACCCATCCTCCCCCCTCAAAAGAAGTTAACTTACCTTTAGCAAGAATTATAATGGGATTATTAACAGGAGGGACAGTTAGATGCTGTCTTAGCAATCTGGAGGCTGCATGCTCATCTAACGTACGAGCATCTCAAGCATGTATTGTAATTCTTTTTTTCATTACAAGCGCAGTAATCCATAAGCACAGATCTCTTGGATTGGCTCTTTTTAAAAGGAGCTTGAAAATCCAGCGAGCATGTGTAGCATTCCAGGGGCACAGTATGTGCTGGAGACGAATCAGCCCGAACAGTCCTCACCAAATGCATTTTGATACAGAAATTTTTGGCATCGATTCTGGACAAGTTTTAAGACAGGAATTTCCTCAGGGGGCCGACTTTTTAGTGGTGAAATCCTGGAAGGAAAATCATGATTTCTAACTCTAATCCTAACTCAGGGTTTGGATCATTACGTGACCTCAGAAACATTCTCTAAGCTCGCATCAAACCATCCACTTCTCTTGTGCACATCTCAGAGCTGAAAGACCCAAGTTCCCAGTGGGGTTGATTAGTCATGTTACCCTGGACAAGCCACTAACTTTTCTGAAACCCAATTTCCTCATCTATAAAATGGGAACCATAGTGGCTTCCCTATGCACTTTTTATAATCTGTACTGTAGATAGAATGAGATGATTTTTATGTGGGAGTGCTTTGTGAACCATGAAAGCTGTACAAACATAAGTGGCTGTTAATAGCAGGAGTCAAGTCATCCTGAGAACCCTGCAGTTATACGAAGACGGGCTTGTTCACCATCATAAATCACACTAAGCAGTACCCATCTCTAAGGTGTGGCATGTTACAATCTATGCTAGGGAGACTGCTAAGGGAAGGTGAAGAGCTCTAAGACTGAAAATTGGGGGTATCATCAGATGGATGGCAGCCCTTATACATGAAGCTTATAACTATGCAAGCTTCTTGCATAGCTTGAAGTACCCCACTGCCACCTCATCCCTTAATCCCATCAAGGAGTCCCTCCCTGCCACCACGTAGTCCTGGTTAGTCTTTCCTGCGTGGTCTTAGACCCAGGTGGGCACATGACCCAGGGTTGGCCAATCAGAAGACTCCATCCTCTGGCCTCAAGGATGGGCATTAACTCAAGCACAGCCAATTGGGGTATTTTCAGTGACTAATGTATAGGTGTTGGGAGAGGGAAGTTCTATTTCCACCAAAATTGCTAAACTGATGGGATGTAAGTTGCTGTCCACTGGAACAAAGCCTGCTTGAGAATGTTGCCAAGCAAAGACAAGCTGAGGCAAGGGAGAGATGATTACTTGGAGCATGTGGGTACTATCGGGCAATGTTTTAATGCCTTGACAACAACACTATTTGTGTTCTTGGACCAAGTTGTGCCTTGACTCCTGATTTCTCAATTATATGAGACATTTAATTTCCCTTTTACTTAAGCTAATTTGAGTTGAATATCTATTCCTTGCGAAAGTGAGAGGCTTAACTAATACTGTCATAAAGCGCCAGAGAACAGACAAGATGCATCAGTTCACTCTGGTAAAAGGTGAGCAATAACTCAACTCCACAATTGGGTGAAGATTTGCTTCGTAAATCTTTTCATAGTGCCTAAAAAGTTATTTGAGCCTGTAATCCCAGCACTCTGGGAGGCCAAGGCAGGTGGATTGCTTGAGCTCATAAGTTCGAGACCAGACCGAGCAAGAGTGAGACCTCATCTCTAAAAATAGCCAGGCATTGTGGCAGGTGCCTGTAGTCACAGCTACTCAGGAGACTGAGGCAGGAGGATAGCTTGAACCCAGGAGTTTGAAGTTGCTGTGAACTGTGACGCCACTGCACTCTACCAAGGGTGACATAGTGAGACTCTGTCTCAAAAAAAAAAAAATTTATTTGAGATGACCCTGTTTTTCAGAGGGAATATAGCTGGCCTCCTCACAGAGTCAATGGGCATCACTTCTGTTTAGGGGCCATTCCCCCCACCTGCTGCTTCTTTTTAACCCATATTCTCAACTGGTAACTATTTTCCTGACATTAGGGTCTCTCTTTGGGCCTCCCTCACTCTTCTTCCCCTACCCAATCAGAAGGCATTGTTCCTCTATCATTGTTCTACCATTTTCATCATATTATTCTCAAAAGGGTTTGGTGCTGTCCTGTGGATACATTGAAAGCTCTTTGGGGACGAGGTTGGAACCCCTGAATGTTTAGTACAATGCCTGCTACACAGTAGCATCTTGCATTTGTTAAATTGACATTGGTTGTGACATGCTGCTCACTTAATTTAAGGAAGGATAGGGCACGAATGAATGAAATTCTTATTCTGAGGTTCAATCTGATTGGTTAGGTAAGTGAAAACATTCAAGAACAATATGTGGGGTGGTGCCTGTGGATCAGGGAGTAGGGCGCTGGCCCCATATACTAGAGGTGGCAGGTTCAAACCTGGCCCCAGCCAAAAAAAAAGCCTGCAGAAAAAAAACAATGTGTGTGTGTGTGTGTGTGTGTGTGTGTCTGTGCTTTAACTTGCTCGCAGGCTTTTTTTGATTGGATTGGGATACATGTGCATGAAGGAGCATAAGCTTCATTTCTGGTGCCCAGTGGTCTGGGATTGATCCCTGACACCGTTATGGCTTTGGACTAATTTTTGTCTCTCTGAGTCTCATTCATTTTATTTGTCAAAAAAGGGCAAAAAAATAAACCTACCTCATTATTATGAAATTTAAATTGTTTTGCACCAATAAGGTACTTAAAACAGTGCCTGGATCATAGCAAATACTCAACATAGGTAAGCTAGTCTGATTATGAATGAAATCTGGCGGATGGTGCCCATTTAACTGTGAGTGTACACCAGAATCAATCGGCTCCTCTCTACCACACACTTCATGTTTCTCTTGATTGTTTCACCTATGAAATTCAGGTGCTGTTTCTCCACACTGAATCACTGTCCTGTGGGGTTGGGCAGCAGGTGGCACGCTCGTAAAAGCCTATCACGGTGTGTCACCACCAGGGTGAGTCACAGATGGTGTTCTGAGACACTGTGACAAAAACCAGCAAGAAAAGGCTAAAGATGCCCATCCAGCTTTGGTGAAGAATTACGGAGCTCTTTGTCGTCGTGATTGTCAATGTTTTTTCTAGTTTATTACCTTTGTGAACATCTATTTTTCTATATCACATCCCGAAGGTAGGTTTTCAGTCTCTATATTTTTGGACATAAACTTTTACATGTTCACCAATTTCCTTCCCCCATCTGATTCTCATTTGCATCTCCTGCTCGAGTGAGAAATGTAGCTTGCTCATGAGTGTCAAATGGAAGAAACATTTCTCACGGCAAGGCAAGTTTATGTGTCCTCCAAGGTCTCCTGCAAGCTAACTTCTGACCTCCATGCACTTCATTCACACAGCTTGGAAATTTGTTCAACTTGCTAACAAGTCGGAGAGTATTTACAGAGCAGAGATGAGTCAAATGGGGAACATGAGCAGATGGAGAAGAGCCAGTTGTTATGCTTCAAGTACATTTCCCACATTGGAATGCATCAAAGCCTGGCGGTACACACTGCATGTGAGGTACCCACATAGTATAAAACTGATTTAATTTACTACCAAACGCTTTCGTTTTGCCATTACATAATCTTAGATGTGTCCCCAAAGAGGAAATATTGGAATGTAAGCCTGGGCAAGGAGCCAGCCAGACATGAGTTCCAGTCCTAGTTACACAGCCTCTTCCACGTTCTACAAATCCTCCGTGACCTTTCTAATGTGTGACAGGGACGTACCTTGACATCACTCTTGACTGTTGATCTGTCTTCCTTTTACCTTGCTGGTAGGACGTTCACTTTACCAGCTAGATTCCCAAGTCTGCTGAGGAGATAGAGTTGAAAGGGAACCTGACGCTGGGGCCTTGAGCTGTGTGGACAGCTCACACCTTCACATGCTGCCCACTTTCTGGTGAAAAGGGTGCTCTGCAAACACAGCTCAGCACAGCTTTAGAAGAGGATGTCCTTGCCACATTTTCCCCCAAGGTCTTGTTGTTAAATCTCTCACCAGCTCTAAAAGCAAATTATCAGCGATCCACTTAACTGGCCCTAAAACACCTCAGCCACATCTACCCGGGTGAAGGAAATTGCTTTCAGGGACAGATACCTCTCAAGAAAGTTGGCTCCAAAAATGGATTTCTGTAAAGAGAATTCCATTTTCTCCTGGCTTCCATTACAAAATTGGAAAATTCGTCACACTGGGAGAAAGAATTCTCTCAGGAGACAAATATGAACATTTGGGATGAAAGAGAAATTAACGTAAAGCCATAGCAATGACACGTCTCTCACTGGACCGCTCCAGCGCCTGCTGGGAACACCTAATGGCTCACTCGCCTCTGAATCATTTCCAGCGTTTTGTAGAAGTGTTGGCACTCGCGAAACTCACACGCACTGTCACTCTTTTCCCTCCTCACACAAGTTTTTTAGAATTTTCCCCCATGAGCGTAGAAGGTCCCGTTCCCATGTTCTGGCACCTCACAAAACCTGCTCCTGTGGCCTCCAGTCAGTCTGAATATGACACCAGGCTGCAAGCACACATCTTTTCATACAGTGACTTAATTATACCCCCACTTCATTCCTATAAATAATTTGATGTGTCTTACGGGGGTAAACGAAATAAAGCGGTCTATTTGCATTTCAGATTTAATTCTACTTTTTTTTATTTGTACTTGCATTTCAGATTCCACTTGTTTGCCCTAATTAAGTCAATTTTGACATTTTAATGTCATAAGCCATAGCAGTAAATAATAAATAGGAATGTATTTGAGTCAGAGGGATTCACCAGGTCACCTAGCCTACGTCTTAGCCAGTCCAGCTCCTGCCTTATCCCACCTTGTAAAATGGCTCCTTAACTGATCACTTTGACACAAAACTCTTCTCACGATGTGGTTCCTAAGAAGCCCTTGTTTATGATGTGATGCTTGGGGGATTTCTCAGTAAGTGAAGAAAAATTTGAGTCTCTCTGGGAAGCACAGATCACCAATTACCCAGATAATTGGCCACTGTCTGGGCATGAAGAGTTGATTCTCTGAGCAGTAATACCTGGGGCATTTCTCACTTCTTCAGTTTTCCTCCTTGTTGAGGATCCTGGAAAAGCAGGAGTCTCTGCTCTCTGAACTCCAACTTCAGTCCCCTTCCTGACCTTCAGACAAAAACTGCTTACCTCATTGTGAGACATGCTTAGATTCAGTTGAATTTCCTGAACTCTGTCCACAGAATCATCCTGCCCTGAACTTCCCCTTTTGTGAGGCAATTCCCCGAGTTACTTCTCATTTAAGGACTCGTGACTGTGAAGAAGACACTTAGTCCTCTCAGGCCCACATGGGTGGGGATGCAGGGCTGACAGCTCAGCAGGTCAGCTGACTGCCGGAGACTCCAGGTCTCTGCCTGCCCTGCTACCTCCGTCTGTGCAAGACACTCTCTCCCTGAACTGGAGGCAGTGCCACCCGTTACTTTATCCTAGGACCATGGGCGACATGCACACAATTTGCATTTACTAGACCACGCCGCTGTAACCACAAAGTCTCAGAGATTGACGGTGCAAAGGTTTGTGTCTCACTCACAGCACACTTCAGCCCCACTGCCTGCAGTCCAGCTCTGCTCCTCCTGCCTCCATCTGGGCTCCAGGCTGAGGGCGCAGCCTTGGCAAGAACATGCCTTTGTCATGGTAGAGGCGAAGAGCAGTGCCAAACCATAGGACAGTTCTCCAAGTGTCTGCTCACAGGTGGCATACGCCACTTACACTCACATCCTGGTGGCCAAAGCTCATCCCACGGCTACGTCTCATGAAGCGGAGAGGTACACTACTTCTTAGCGAAAAACAAGTACTACTCTACCCAGCAAGGAAGAGTTGTGTAATCCTTTTGCAGCAAGCGAGGGGAATCACTGGGATCTAATACAATCTAGTTTGGGGAAGGCTGCCACCGAGGAGCTACCTTGTTCATACTGATTATCACAGCGTTTCATCACCCAGATTTGGGGGAATCAGCTCACTACTGTTTCTTCCAGCAGCATCGAGTGTCCTCACATGCTTTCCCGTCCCTTTCTCATGCCATGCCCCCCCTTCCTCCCCACCCACACCCACATTCACATAGCACCAGGGTCTTCCTTGCTCTACCAAATTGCCTGCCTCCCTTTCCTTTCCAATCCGTAGTCCTTTCCAGAGCCTCCTCTTAGGACCGAAACACAGATACCCTTGCCTGTTCCATTTCCTCTGCTGTGGAAGGGAAGGGGAAGCCGCAAGTCCTTACACAGAAAGAAGGAACAAAAGACATAGCAGGGGCTTGACGTCGACAGGCGGCTTGCTTTGGTTCGCTCTCTCTGAATTTCTTTAGTTGTAGTCATGTATTTAAAATAAATCAGGTATTTCAAAGTTTTATCATTTTCTGCCAATGGGTTCTCATCTCAATACAGATGAGACTGGCATTCTTCTCGCTAGCAAAGCTCCAATACCTTCTAATCCTAAAAGGCTGTCTGTCTCCTTTGCAACCTTTGGTTGCATATAAATTACTTTTCTGTGAACTTACCCCTAGAAGATGTGGCTAGTGGTTGTGCTTTTCAGATATCTCAAGGATATGTGTGGGTGTGGGGAGATATTTTGGGTTTTGTTAATTTGTTTTGTCTGCATTTCCATAAGTGAAGTCAGTTCTGCCCCTCAGTTACACAGGAGCCCTATACAGGGTACCATCCATATTGTCTCACCCCGACCACCACAGCTCCAAAAGTGCCACTCTTTCTTTATAGCTCTCAGGACTATCCTCCTGCCCAGATGCCCCCTTTTCTTTTTTTGAGACAGAGTCTCAAGCTGTCACCCTGGGTAGAGTGCTGTGGCATCACAGCTCACAGCAACCTCCAGCTCCTGGGCTCAAGCGATTCTCCTGCCTCCACCTCCCAGTTAGCTGCAACTTGCAACTACTGGTGCCCGCCACGACACCTGGCTATTTTTTGGTTGCAGCCATCATTGTTGTTTGGTGGCTCAGGCTGGATTCGAACCTGCCAGCTCAGGTGTACGTGACTGGCCCCTTAGCCGCTTGAGTCACAGGCGCCAAGCCAGGAGGAGACTTTTCAAAGCCCTATGTCCACATGTGTTTGCCCAGCCTTGTACCATTCCTTATTTGACTATCCAAGCCTCTGTATATTTCAGAGAAATAGCCCAGAGTTACTGCCCACAATGACACAACTCAATCACCTCCAAAACAATGCTTATGTGCACCAGGACATGAACTGTTCACTTTACCAAACTGTCTTTCTATGGTCACTTTAAAAACTCCGGCCTGAATGCTATTTACCCGACCCAGTCGCCCTGATGGATCAGAGAAGGAACCCCTCCACCCCAGGCCTGAGACTTGGAGAATATTCTAGGGGAAAGTGACCTGCCACTAGCTCAGATCAAGAGCCTAATGCGGTTCAGGTATGCAGCTGTCCTGGTTTCCACTCAGAAAAGCCACGCACGACCTTTGACCCTCATAATGTTTGCATTCCTGCCCCTGTGCCTAATCCTGCTGCTTTGGGACAAAGTCTATAAACTTCTAGGTTCTTCTGCCAAAGTACGAACAACCATTTGAAATCACACAAAGCCCACAGCCTTAAGAACATGCATTGAGAGAGGGCCGTTTATACAAATGTCCAGCGAGCTCGTGCCTCGTGGAACCATGGAGAGGAAAGAACAGTCTCCTAGGGAGCCCAATCTGTTCCCTCATTTTATAGAAGAAGAAACAGAAACCCAGAGAGTTAAGAAAATCTTGCTTCTAAGGCTGGTGAATGACAGAAAGTAGACTTCTTATCCCTTTAAGCAAAACTCTTCTGCATTGCTGCGCCCCTTCCTTGACTTAAGCAAGGTTAATTATTTTTCAGGAGACAACAAACTCACAAGAAGATTTTACAAATTTTTCATCGATACATAATATTTGTACATATTTATGTGGTACATGTGATATTTTTGTTACACGCATGGAATACGTAGTGACAGAATCACTTCTACAGTGAATGCCCATCACTTCTAGTATCAATGGTTCTGTGTGTTGCAAACATTTCAAGTCCTCTCTTGTAGCTATTTTGAGATATGCAATACACTGCTGTTAACCATAGTCCCCCTATTTTGCCATGAAATGTTGAACTTATCTCTTCTATTTAACTATATGTTTATACCCAACAACCAAGCCTCTCTTCCTCCTCCTGTCCCAACCACACACCCTCCCCAGTCTCTGCCACCTGTCATTCTTATTTTTACCCACGGGAGAGCAACTTGTTTAGCTCCCACACATGAATGAAAATATGCAAAGTTTGTCTGTCTGTGCCTGTCTTATTTCACTTCACATAATGACCTTTGGTTCCATCCATTTTGCTACAAATGACAGGATTTCATTCTTTTTACAGCTGAATAGTATTCCATTGTGTACATACATCACGTTTTCCTTATCCCTTCATCCACGGGTGGGCACATATCTTTGCCTATTGTGAGTAGCACTACTCAAAATAGGCAAGTTTGGGTATGTCTTCAATATACTGATTTCCTTTCCTTTGGATAAAAACCCAGTAGTGGGAATGCTGGTTCACATGGTAGTTCTAGTTTTGTTTTTTTTTTGAGAAATCTCCATATTGTTTTCCATACTGGCTGTACTAGTTTACATTCCCACCAACAGTGTATAAGAGTTCCCTCATCCCTGATGTTCCAGCATCTGGTTTTATTGTAGTTATTGTTTTGTTCTTGTTTTTATTTGTCTTTTTGATAATACCATTCTGACTGGGGCAAGATGACATTTCATTGCATTTCCCTGATGATCAGTGATGTTGAACATTTTTTCAAATAACTGTTGGCCATTTGTATGTCTTCTTTTGGGAAATGTCTGTTCAGGTCCCTTGGCAATTTTGTAATGTGATTATTTGGGGATTTTTTTACCATTGAATTGTTGGAGCTGCTTGTATCTTCTGGATATTAGTCCCTTATAGGATGACTAGTTTGCAGATACTTTCTCCCATCTGATATGCTGTCTCAGCTTGGCGCCTGTGGCTCAAGTGGCTATGGTGCTAGCCACATATACCTGAGCCGGCAGGTTCAAATCCAGCCCGGGCCCACCAAACAACAATGACAGCTGCAACCAATATGCTGTCTCTTCACTCTGTGGTTATTTCCTTTCTTCTGCAGAAGGGTTGTAGTTTGATATAGCCCCACTTGTCTATTTTTGCTACGTATGCTTTTGAGGTCTTAGCCATAAAATATTTCCCTAAACCAATGTTCTACAGTGTTTCCTCTGTTTTATTCTAGTACATATAAGTTTATAGTTTAGGTCTTTCATTTAAGTCTTTAATTTATCTTAAGTTGATTTTGTATATGGTGAGAGATAGGGGTCAATTGAGTTGATTTTTGTATATGGTGAGAAATAGGGGTCCAGTTTCAGTCTTCTGCATATGGATATCCAGTTTTCCCAGCACCATTTATTAAAAAGAATGTCCTTTCACCAGTGTATGTTCTTGGTCTTTGTCAAAGATCAGTTAGCTGTAACTAAATGGATTTACTTCTGAGTTCTCTCTTCTGTTCCATTGGTCTACGTGTGCCTGTTTTATGCCAATTCCATGCTGTTTTGGTTACTAGAGCCTTGTCATATACTTTGAAATCAGACAGTGTGATGCCTCCTGCTTTGTTCATTTTGCTCAGAATTGCTTTGGCTACTTGTGCTTTTGGGGGGTTCCACATGAACTTTAGGATTTTTTTTCTATTTCTGTGAAAAATGACATTGCTGTTTTAATAGAATTCCATTGAATCTTCAGATTGCTTTGGGCAGTGTGGTCATTTTAACAGGATTAATTCTTCTAATACATGAGCATGGAATACCTTTCTGTTTGTGTTCTCTTCAATTTCTTTATCAGTGTTTTGTAGTTTTCCTTGTAAAAGTCTTTTACCTCCTTGGTTAAATTTATTCCTAGGATTTTTTTGTACTATCATAAATAGGATTGCCTTCTTGATTTCCTTTCAGCTATTCCATTATTGGTGCATAAAGATGTTACTAATTTATTTTTGCATATTTATTTTATATCCTACAACTTTACCAAATTTATTTACCAGATCTAAGAGGTTTTGTGAAGTCTTTAGGTTTTTTTTAGATATAAAATCATGTTATCTACAAAGAGGGGCAATTTGACTTCCTCTTTTCCAATTTGGATGCCTTTTATTTTTTTTCATTCTCTTGCTTGATTGTGTTGGTTAGGACTTCTAGCACCATATGAAGAAGAGTGGTAGAAGTAAGCATCCTTGTCTTGTTCCAGTTCTCAAAAGAAAGATTTCCAACTTTTCCCCATTCGGTATTATGTTAGCTGTGGCTTTATCATATATAGCCTTTATTATCTTGAGGTATATTCTTTAATGCCTATTTTCTTGAGAGGTTTTAATCATGAAAAGATGTTGAATTTTATCAAATGCTTTTTCTGCATCTATTGAGATAATTATATGATCTTGTCTTTCATTCTGTTGATATAGTGTTCCACACTTATTGATTTGTATATGCTAAGCCATCCTTGCATCCCTGGGATAAATCCCACTTATTAATAGTGTATTATCTTTTTGATGTGCTGTTCAGTTTGCTAGTATTTTGTTGAGAAATTTTGCATCTATGTTCATCATGGATATTGGCCTGTAATTTTCTGTTTCTTTCTTTCTTTTTTTTTTTATTATATCCTTGTCTGGTTTTAGTATCAGGATGGCCTCATAGAATGATTTTGGGAGAATTCCCTCCTCTTCAGTTTTTTTGAAATAGACTGAAGAGAATTGGTGTTGGTTCTTTGTGAGTTTGGTAGAATTCAACAGTAAAGCTGTCTGGTCCTAAGCTCTTCTTTGGAGACTTTTTATTACTGATTCAATCTCCTTACTCATTATTGGTCTAATCAGGTCTTCTGTTTTTCCTGATTCAATCTTGGTAGATTGTGTGTGTTCAAAAATTTACCCATTTTTTCTAAGTTTTCCAGTTTGTTAATGCAGTGTATAATTGTTCTTAATAGTCTCCAGCAATCTTTTATATTCCTATGGTATCAGTTGTAATGTCTTCTTTTCTGTTTTTGATTTTGTTTATTTAGATTTTCTATCCTTTTTCTTGGTTAGCCTAGCTTAAGGTTTATGGATTTTGTTTATCTTTTTGAAAAAACAACTTTTCATTTCATTGTTCCTTTGTGTTAGTTTGGTTCGTTTCTGTTCCATTTACTTCTGCTCTAACCTTTATTATTTCTTTTCTTCTCCTTATTTTAGGTTTGGCTTGTTCTTGCTTTTCTAGTTCCTTAATGAACATCATTAGAATGTTTATTTGATTTGGAGAATACTTAGAGATTTAAAAATAGATCTGCCATTCGATCTTATAATTCCTTTACTAGGTATATATCCAGAAGACCAAAATCACATTACAATAAAGATATCTGTACCAGAATGTTTATTGCAGCCCAATTCATAATTGCTAAGTCGTGGAAAAAGCCCAAGTGCCCATTGACCCATGAATGGATTAATAAATTGTGGTACATGTACACCATGGAATACTATGCAGCCTTAAAGAAAGATGGAGACTTTGCCTCTTTTGTGTTTACATGGATGGAGCTGGAACATATTCTTCTTAGCAAAGTATCTCAAGAATGGAAGAAAAAGTATCCAATGTACTCAGCCCTACT